>JAZHYW010036702.1:0-21270 GCA_037355805.1 Ixodes ricinus
TCTTCCAGTACTTCGTCCATAACGGACTGAAAAATTACAGCAGCACTAGTGATGCCGTAAGACAATCTCGTGGACTTAAACAAGCCAAGGTGTGTGTTCACAGTGACCAAATCTTGTGACTCCGGATGCAATTTCAGCTGCTGGTAGGCTTTAGACAGAACAAGTACGGTAAAGTACTTACAACCACTCAGTAAAACGAACAAATCTTCCATGACCGGGAGAGGGTAGTGATCTGTCCGACAGGCTGGGTTTAAGGTCACTTTGTAATCTCCATACAATTGGACCTGTTTGTTTGGTTTAGGTACCACTACCAAAGGTGTCGCCCACTCATTTTGCAACACTGGTACCAATATCCCTTTTGTTACTAATGATTGAATTTCCTGTTCTACAGACTTCTCTTAGCGCATAGGGCACAGGTCGCGGTTTGCAGTAGATAGGTGTGCTTTGTTCCTTCAAAACCAGTTTGACCTGTTGTCCCTTTATCAAACCCACACCTACTCCCAAAAGTTCCGCGTACTTCTCAAGGAGCCTTGCTTCCTTTTGTTCTCTTACGCTGTTTGCGCATGACCAGTCTAGTCTCAGCTCTTCAAGCCAGTCTCGACCAAGCAGCGGGGTTACGTTTCCCCCTGGTGCCTTAACACAATAAGAGGAAGTGTCTTTCTCTGTCCATTGTGCTCGACTGGTACTAACAACTTCCCAGTCACCGTGAGAGAATTCCCCCCATACGTTCTCAATTTAAGGTTGCATGGCTCCTTGGGAATGTTTGCCCAGTACTTCACACACAACGATTCTGGCACTACCGACACGGACGCTCAAGTGTCTATCTGCATTCTTACGAGCTTGTCGGCTACTTTAACATCTACTTCATGGTTAGGCCTTCCCGTTTCACACGCGTACACTGTGTAAAGCTGCACATCATCAGCTCCATCACTCGCGACGTGTTTAACGGAGTCTGTTTTGAACCTACAAACTTTTGCCAGGTGTCCGACCTTTTTACAAACATAACACTTGTACTTGCGGTACTTGCAGGGCTGTCCAGTGTGCACCTGTCCGCAGCAGGAACATGAAGATGTGGTGTCTCCCGTATGAACGGACGTCTGTTTAGTCGTCGAAGCTCGTGGACCCTTAGTTGACTTGCGCCACGTTTCCCTTTTCTGTTGCCGAACCGCGTTCACGTCGTCGTCTTCTCGTCGGCTAGACGACCCTTGACGACCTGCAGTAGGCTGAAACGTGATGGTTTCCTTGCGTGCGAGCTCGATGCGTTTAGCAATGTCACACGCGGCACCAAACGTCAACGTCGTCTTCTTCAACAAGTCGGACTGCGTTTTCTTGTCTTTTAATCCCGCGACGAACCTGTCACGCAAAGCATCATCCAAGAAACTGCCGAACTCGCAAGTCGACGCGAGCTTCTTCAGCTCCACTGAAAAAGTGGCTACCGTCTCCTCTTCCTCTTGGTAGCGACGGTTAAACTTAAACCGCTCGGCTATCACCATCGGCCATCGTCCTCGGAGCGTAATGACCTTTTAGAACCGCCACCAACTCCTCCCGGCTTTTCTCTTCTGGTTTGACCGGATGGAGTAAAGTCTTAAGAGTCTTGTACGGTTTCTGGCCAATTGCCGTGACAAAAGCAGAGAGCCTTAGGGCTTCGCTTACCTTTGTAGCCTTTAGGTAGTGTTCGAATCTTTCGACGTAAGATTCAAAATCTTCGTCGCCATCTTCCACAAATGGATCGAACCTTCCCAACCCTGCCATGTTCGTTCGTCCTTGCCGTCGCCCGGTGGATTCCTTCTACGATGCCCGTTGCCGTCGTGATGGACGTTCCATAGCTCGTCGCCAATTATGTTGTGGCCACGGTGGAAGAAATACATTTAGGTGATGACTCTCTGTCTCACGCGGCGACCACATTATGTTCGGCGCGCGAGCGCGCTTCACGCGCACGGGGATAGATGGCGCCCAAGTTTAGAGGGGCTTGTGAAGGCTTGTATAGAGGGCTTGTGAAGGAAATTATGCATTCTTTACTCGGTCCCTGTGTACTGTGTACTGAAATGATGGATTTATGTTGGCGCACTGGCACTGATTGCCTTTTCCCCCGTGCGGTTCCTGTTTTTTTAAACGAGAACATTCCGATGATGACTTAACGTGACAAAAATACTCGTATAAATATAAAACTTCCCGGCATAATCTACTGGGCCTTCAATAATTTAGAGTAATTTAGAGTAAACAGCTGGGTCGTGCTCGCATGTTTTGTCAAACAGCATGTTTGGTAACAGTTCCGTAAATTGTTTACACACATTGCGTGGCTTTATAGGAGGTCGGGTGATTTTTTCCACCCTGCTCCTGCCTTCTTATTGAAAAAAATAAATTCTAATAATGTTACATAGTGGGGCCAAAATAATTCTTTACATGCGCATAAAGGTTATAGCATTACAAATGGTTTATACATACAATGTCAACTTGTACTGTGGAACATACAAACCTTGTGAGCAGAAAAAATTATATTTATGATGACATAGTGACTGAAATGATGACACAGTATGATGACATACTGACTGACATGATGACACAGTGACTGAAAGTCAAACAATAGTAGCGGTTATAGGACATAAATCACTTTTCATCTGTAAAAAAAGACCTAACAAATATTTTCCCTTTAAAATGTACACAAAAGCTGAATTCACTGCATACTACCAAAGAACGCAATCTCCTACATCCTGTGTTTCTCGCCCATGCTCTTAAACTAAGACGAGCGCTGCTTTGCTGATTTCTTCTTTTCTTGAGCTTGTTTGTTCATACTCATGGTAATATGCTGACAGTGTTGTCGCATTCGCATGCTGAAGTAGTAGTGGAGCAACTGGGCAACTGTTTCTTCTTTGTGTTCAGCGCATGGAAACGTTATTGTGCATGTGTCAAGAACACTGTCGATTGTGTCCCAGTAGACAGTCTGGTGGCTTTTATTTTCCACGAAGAACTGTTCCGCTTTCTTCAGTAGCTGGAAAAGGTTCTTGTTGGGGTGTATAAGGCCTCCTCTGTTCTTCACGTTTGTCAGTGCTGCTTCAGCAGAAGTGTTTTTGTCGATGCTGAAAGCGGATCGGCATGCAGGGCAGCGTGTAGCTTTTTTCATTTTCACACTCAAAACCCAGTTACACAATATAGTATGCAGTCCACAGCCTTGGTTTCTTCAGCCTTTTCTGTCCAGACATCTTCGCATTCCCAGTCTTCGACAGAAATTAGACTGTGAAGCTTGGTCTTCACTTGGTCAACGAGATGAGGAGACTAGGTAGTAACTTGCGATCGGCCCTCGGGATTGCACGACGCCACTGCTCCAGGCGAACGTCATTCGATGGAGCTTTCAACAAGGACACTCGCTCTGCACAGTTCCGGTACCCCGAATTGCAGTTGGGAACGAAGCACGTCTTTCCCATCCTTATAGCATAACTTCTTCTTGGGTTAAGGCTCACCTTCGTGCACGATGGTGGCACCTTTGATCGACACAGCACCAAAGCAAAACATGAGTCCAGCCACTGGCCGCACACCACCACCACACCGCGAAAAAGGCGAGCAAGCTACGCCCCCGAAACCGTGGCCGCCGAGGAGAGACCTCATACCCACGGTGCTCACACCTCAGCGCCCTCCGCGGCGGCGCGGAAGTAACTATACTTCGTTTCACCTTATGTTGTACCGCAGCGAAGGCTAGAAGCGCGAGCTCATAGCGTTGGCAGCCGCTCTTAAGTCACGAGAGCTTGTGCCGCCGAGATGTGCCCCAGAGCAAGGAGCTCGCGCTTGTAGCCTTTCCTGCGGTACATCATAAGGTGAAACAGAGTATACTCCTGGTTCGATGCTATACATGGGTTGCACGTGACGTCATATCCTTCCTCCTTTCTGATGGCCAAAACCTTCTGTTATACTTCGTTTCACCTTATGTGCGAGCGAAGGCAAAGCTGGAAGCGCGAGCACAAAAGCTCCGTGCCTTCAGGCTTTGCTCGAGCGCGCAAGCTGGGCAGAAACGCAAAAAGCGCTGGTCTCGCGCTTCTATAGCTTTGGCTTCGCTCGCAGATAAGGTGAAACGAAATATAATGAAGCTGTGCTCACTCGTTTCCGCTCGCTCGCGACGCTCGTGTACTGCTCTTAGAATGTGCACAGTAAAGGCTACGCTCGAAGAAGTTCAGCCACCAGAAAGGAGGACCAAATTACGTCAGTGCAACCTATGTATACTTCGTTTCAGGTTGGGTCCAGACGCAGCCGATGCTACAAGCACGAGCGTGTGGCCCTGAACAGTGCCTGTACTGCACGAGCGCGTGTGCTTGGCAGGGACGCTGGAAGCCCGGAGCTCGCGCCTGTAGCATCGGCTGCGTCTGGACCCAAGCTGAAACGAAGTATAGCTCCGAACACGATCTGGTCGCTCGCTCCTCGCGGGAAGAGCGGCCAGAGTCACCACCTAAATGTATTTCTTGCACCGTGGTTGTGGCTTACGGCAAGAAGACAGGACGAGGTGCAGCCGATGTAGCTTCCAGAGCCAAACGTTTTAATATCCCGTGCTCTCGTTCCGTCTCGCACATCGCAGGCGCGCGCTCACTTTTTTGCCCGCCGCCTCGCGCTATTTATTGAAACAATACTCAAACACAACACTTTCTACCGTGTTTGATATTCGTGGCATCGATAAGCTCTCCTAAATTTTTTTAAGGATAGAAAATGATCCAAGGAGATTATCTCTAACCCACGTTGAAGAAAAGAAGAGACGATCTTCTGACAAGTGCCAATTTCATTTATAATAACTCGGAGAGGCATGTGAACCTTGTGGTCTTTTAAAAAGAATTTCAAGCATAGAGTCGTCTTGGACTGGGCCATGATGCTCTTCACCACACTTTCCATTTCCTCATCTTTTAGTACGTTACAAATGTCTCTCCTCAACTTTCCTAAGTTTCCTTTCCATTACCTGAACAACGACGCCAAAGCATCGTCCGTCTTTCTCCGGAATACCTGCTCCGGGATGACAGCAAACCGTCCGGACGGTTTGCTGTCATCCCGGAGCAGGTATTCCGGAGAAAGACAGATGATTCTTTGGGGTAGTTGTTCAGGGAATGGAATAGATCTTGAATGTGCTCGTGCTTTGCATAGTTAAAAAGCCATTATTTCATGTAACAATTACTTTTCCTTTCATCACAAGTAGGCCCTCCCAAGACCATGATCACCCCTACTACATTCCTTCTGTGTTCCCGTACCGTCACCAGGGTAACAAGGAACGCATGATGGCACGGTACAATCGCCGCCAAAGGCTATGTGAAGAGGTTGAAAAAAATGTGGCGGCACCAGATGAACCCGATGAGCCTCCCCACCAACCAGAGGAAGCATGTGGAAGAAGTGAGGCATCCATTGCAACCGAACTGACCGGAAAGGATATTGATGCACTCATCATCGAGAATGCCAGCCTCAAGCAGGAGCTCAACGAAGCCCAGGACGACCTCAAGCTTGCGCAGTCGGAGATCAGAAGCCTGAAAGCCGCAAACACAAGAGCAGAATCTTGGAGCCAGCGGACGGCGGAGGAAGTTCTAAAGTCCGACAGGTCGTTGAAATTTCACACAGGGACTGTTTCAGTTGCCCTGTGCAACACTCTGCTAAGCTTTATCCTTTCTGTGTGAACACCTGCCGTCCGAATCTGTCCAGCTGACCAGTTCATCATGGTTTTGATGAAGCTTCGCCTCGGGCTCCTCAACACGGATCTGGCATGCAGGTTCGGGATCTCCTCAGCAACTGTGAGCAGAGTATTTAACGCCTGGCTGGATGTGCTTAGTGCCAACTTTGCGAAGATGCTGCTGTGGCCGTCTCGGAAAGCAGCCCGAAGAAACTTGCCCGAAGCATTTCGAGACGCAATGTTTACCAATGTTCGAGGAATAATTGACTGTACCGAAGTGTTTATCCAGAGACCGACATCATTATCTGCACGGAGTCAAACTTTGTCCAGCTACAAGAACAATAACACCATCAAGTGTTTGGTGGTAATAGGCACCCAGTGGGGCAATTACCTTTCAATCCCAAGCTTGGGGAGGCAGAGTGTCCGACAAAGAACTGACGCAGAAATGTGGCATTTTGAACATTACAGAAGATGACGATGTCTTCTTCGTTGACAGAGGCTTCCGTTGCGAGGAAATGTTTGCCGCGAAAAGTGCAAGAATCGTCATGCCATCTCTCACCAAGCGACGGCCATAACTGTCTGGAGAAGTGACGCAGTCGCGGAAGCTGTCACGGGTTACAATTTACGTGGAAAGGGCAATCAGAAGGCTTCAGACATTCCGTATTCTTCAGACAGTGCTACGTGTCAGTTACTTCAAGAAGAAGAGTCATGTAGGACTTGCCACTATTGACAAGGCGTTGACAGTGTGTGCTGTTCTTGCAAATCTGCAAACACCTTTGGTCAGAAACTGAACTCTCAGCATGATTCCGCCTGTAGTATTTTTATTTGTTTCGGTTTCACATCGGGGAATCGTCATCGAGAGTGACATCGCCAAGAACGACCAACATGGCCGCAACCGCGACCATTCTACCGGTATGTATCTCCCACATTATCCAATGTAATCGTGTTGATTAAACAGTTCATTGTTAACAAGGATTGCAGTAATCAAACGCACTACATTGGCGACAAGGAAGAGCCTATTACCCCCGTTTCCCGCCTTTATCGCCCACGCCGACCGATCGACCGTCGGAACACGTTGGAGAAAATGGGTGACACGTTTCCGCAACTTTCGTGGCCTGCAACATCACGGCGCCTGGCAGAAGCAAGGCCATGCTGCTCCATTACGCTGGGGAGGACGTAAACGACATCTTAGAATCGTTGTGCGACACCACCGTCGCTGCCGCTTCGTCGACGTCGAGCTCGCCATCCATAACAACGGTAAGTACCCCCGCCGCGGCTGCCAACGAATTCGAGAGGGCCATAGAGGCATTGACACTCCACTTTCGACCCCGGTGCGACGTCGAACACGAGCGAATCCTTTTTCGCCAAGAGAGGCAGCTTGAGAACGAGTGCATCGCCACCTACCACACGTGTATACGCGACATCGCTCACCGATGCGGATTCTCTGACATCGACGGTGAGATTAAGTCACAAATCATCCAAACGTGCACGTTATCGTCCCTGCGCCGGAAAGCGTTGTCGAAACCTACCACGACCCTCACACAGCTGCTGGATTACGCCCACTCCAGTGCACTGGCAGACCTTGTGGGCTTGTCTCTCTGTCAACGCCCGATCGGGTCGTGCTTCGCCTCGCTTCCCAAGAAGTCACCCGACACAGTGCGTGGCCAGAAACATTTACTTCGACTCACGTCGCCTTCCCCAGTCCGTGCTCACTGTGGTTCGTCCGGGTTCTGCCAGGTTCTGCCTTTGGTTCTCCCCTAGTTCGTGTCCGCCGGGTTCCGCCCTGGTTCTCTTCCGTCAGGTTCCGCCTTGGTTCGTGTCTCCCCGGGTTCCGCCTCCTCCTCTCAGTCCAGAGTGTCCCTTTTTATATCCACAGACCACGCGCACCAACACGGCATGTCCACGTGCGCCGCCACGTGATCCCGGAGGCCACTCCCCAGGGCGACGCCCAGGCCGCGGTTCTTTAGCTGGAGGCCCCAAGAACACTAGAGCCCTTGTTCTTAGCCGAACGTCCCGGTCGTTGACCCAGGAAGGCGTGCGCCGCTCTCTCGTGGTCCTGGAGGTGCGAGGGTCTTCCCCGGGCGCCCAGCCGTCAAACCCCGGCCGGGCCCTCGGCGGGACCGCAGAGGGGGCCGCCGACGTGACCCCAGAAGAAGAGCACGGGTTTCTCCCGGAGTCAACGGCCTCAGGCGGGAGGCGGCAGGCCCCGAGAACACTAGGGCCCTTGTTCTTAGCCGAACGTGGTCGTTGACCCAGGAAAGCGTGAGGGTCTCTTTCGACGCCCAGACGTCGAACCCTGGCCGGGCCCCCGGAGTCAACGGCCTCCGGCGGGAGGCGGCTGGAAGAATTGCCGGCGGACGGATCCCTACACCTCCCCCCCCCCTCAAGGCTCGGACCCCGGGGGGACCGAGTCGGCGGAGGGCGGACGGTCCCCGGCCAAAAACTCCTCCAACTCCGCCATGACAGTGTCCTCGGCGGGCGGAGGAGGCAACGGGGTGGCGAGGGGCCCGGCCGAGGAGGGGAGTGGCACCAGCGGGGGCGGCAGCGGGTCGGAGACCGCGGCGGCGGCGGTCGCGGCGGTGGAGGCAGCGGCAGCGGCAGCGGCTGCAGGGGTGGCGGCAGTGGCTGCAGGAGTGGCCCCCTCCTCAGGAAGCTCCCGGGCCGCCGGGGCCAGGAGGTCGGGCCGGTCCCTCTGGAGCAGCCGCAGCGCCGCCTCGACGCACGTAGGGGGGCCCACCGCCCTCAGCAGCTCCTGGTGGCGCGGGCTGGCCTGGTGTGTCTCGAGGTGGACCACCGGCACCCGGCAGAGCCAGCAGGGGTCCTGCAGGTCCGGGGCCAGCTCGAACGGGGGCAGCGTGTGCCCCAGGAAGGGCGGCGGGACCTCGACACCGGGCGTGTCGTGGACCGGTCTCGGCTGGTCCCGCCAACGCTGGCGGGACACGAAATGGAGGTCCCGCTGCCCGTCCCATGTCGTCCAGGTTGCCACGGTGTGGCATGGCCGCCGGCTCCAGGCCCGTCCCCCCTGCGGTGGCGGTCCCTCTCTGCTCCTGGAAGGAAGTCGTGCGGGGCGAAGAGGCCGGCTCGTGCCTGGTCCTCCCCGCGCAGGCGGGCCCGACCCACTCTGCGGTGTGGCCGCGCGGTGGCTCGCGGAATCCGCGGAGCCCGCCTGGCGCTGTCCGGACCCAGCGTCCGACGCCCGATCGTGGGGCCACCTCCATGGTCGCCGACCCCGGGAGTCGGGCCGCCTCGACCCGGGGCGCCCACCCCGGGTACCTGGGGGAGCATTAGCGCCCCCGTTCTGGCCTGGCGGGCCTCCTGGGAGGGGTCGTCCCCGTCCAGCGCCGGCACGTGCTCGGCGTCGGGCGTCGTTCCAGAAAGGCATTCTGTGGGAAAGAAATACGGTTAAAAACACAGAAATGGACTAGACCCTGCGCCGCAGATTGTAGTGACGGCAGGAACTCCTGTTAGAAGTGAACTCGCCGACAGTGTCATGCACCGTCCGGCCACCGCGCTTCATCCGTGCTCCGGACTGCGCCTGCCGTCCGGCCGAGACAGGGCTTTCCCCGTCCTCATCAGCCGCTTCTCGTCCATCGCCGTCCTGATCACGAAGGTAGTACACCTTTAAATCGGTCACGTGAACAGGGCCAGACTCCTCGGTTGCGTTCGGCCGAGTGAGTCTGTACGTAAGCCGCGACACTCGCGTACTTACCTCGTAGGGCCCATCCCACTTCGGAGCCAGCGATGCTGCGAAACCGCAAGCTGCATTACTCAGTGGGTGCATTCTCCTCAGGACCAGGTCACCGACGTTGTACTCCAGGTGGCGATGGCTCTTGTCGTACTGCGCCGCCTGCTCGATCCTTGCGGCATCAAGGTTCTCTCTAGCGTCGTGCAACGCGCCCGTCAAGCGGCTTTTGAGCCCGGCCGCGTACGTAGAGAGGGGCGACCCGATACCCCGTCGCTGTTTCTTAACCCGTTTTCCAGTGGAGACGGCAGCTCCTTACCCAGGTTAAGGAACGCTGGTGTAAACCCGGTTGATCGGTTCACTGTCGTCCGAGTGGCGAAACCCATCTCGACGACGTGTTCGTCCCAGTCCCGGTGTCTCTCCGTCAGCGCGATCAGCATGCTCTTCAGGTTGCGATTCACTCTCTCAGTGATATTGGCCTGAGGATGGTACGGTGTCGTCCTCTTGTGCTTAATATTGAGGGCCAAGCAGGAGTCCACGAAAACTTTACTAGTGAAATAACTAGCATTATCGCTGACGAGACACTTGGGCGTTCCGAAACGCAGGAAAGTGTCTAACAACTTTTCCCAGATTCGCTCCGAAACCAGTTTCCTCAAGGGGTACAGCTCCACCCACTTCGAGAAATGGTCAGTGATCACCAAAAGGTACTGATTTCCCCGAGGACTCCTCGGCAGTGGGCCAACGATGTCGCACGCGACTATCTCCCACGGGTAGTGACTCATCACCGGCTGCATCAACCCCGGAGGTTTCCCGCCTCTCGGTTTCGCCTTCTGGCAAGCTGGACAGCTACGACAGTACCGAAATACGTCCTGCCTCACTCCTGGCCAGGTCGCGACGCGACATAACTTGTGAAAAGTCTTGCTGCCGCTGCCATGACCGGCCAGAGCCGAGTCGTGGAAGTATCTGATAAACTTCCTGCGTAGCTTCCTAGGAATCACCACCCTGAAGGGAGGGTCATTCCCCTCCTCTTCGTCGATCGCGGGGATATAGCGGAGCAATAACCCATCTTCGCCCAGCAGATATGAATCGAACGGCGCGCCGATTCGCCCGTCAGCGTTCCCGGTGTCAACCGCAATTTCCGCAAGTTTTCCCAACACCCGCTGACAAAATCCATCTGCTCCCTGGGCCTCGACAAGCTCTTCCTTGCTTACCACTTCCCCCAAGCCACGATCCTTTGCTCCCTCGTAGCGCGACCCACCGCTGCTACGAACTCCGGCTGCTTCCCCTCCTCCCAGCCGTTCTCTCGCGTTCCCGCGATCGCGGGGTGCTTCTCCCCCGCGCACGGAGGTATTCTCCCTCCTCTCCCGCGCTCCTCGCCCCCCACCGGTCGCGTCTCCTCCTCCCGACCACCATCCTGGGGCGCCCGAGAGAGCGCGTCCGCAACTTTGTTGCTCGAGCCCTTTCGGTATTCGACAGTGTAGGAGTAGCGCTGCAGGGTCAGAGCCCAGCGAGCCAGCCTTCCCGCTGGCTCCTTCAATCTCTGGATCCATGTTAGCGCGGCGTGATCCGTCTGTATGACAAAAGTCGTACCGTCTAAATAGAGATCGAACTTTTTCAAAGCGAACATGACGGCCAGCCCCTCCTTCTCCGTTACGCTGTAGTTACGCTCGGGCGGTGTAAGCGTTCGGCTCGCGAAAGCCACTGGGCGCAACTGCCCATCGTGCTCCTGTAACAACACCGCTCCGACACCGTAGTCGCTCGCGTCCGTCTGTACGACGAAATGCCGGTTTAGATCTGGTAAATGCAAGCTCGCTGTATCAGCTATTGCCTTCGCGAGAGACGCGAAAGCCGCGTCGTGCTCCCGCCCCCAGATCCACCTTGAGTTTTTCCGCAGCAATTGGTTCAATGGCTGTGCTAGCTCCGCGCATCCCGGAATGAACTGCCGATAAAAACCGACCATCCCTAGAAACCTCTGAAGGCTCTTTACGTCACGCGGCGCTGGATAATTGAGGATGGCCCCCAACTTATCGTCGTTCGGCTTCAACGTACCGTTGTCAACGATAAAGCCTAAGAGATTAACCCTCGAGGCTGCGAGCTGCACCTTATCTGGGTTGATCGTCAACCCAGCCTCCCACATTCTACTCAGAACGATCTCGAGATGAGTTAGGTGCTCTTCGAACGAGTTCGAGAATACTACGACATCGTCCATGTACGCCATGGCAAAGTTAAACTTCGCGTCCCCCAGCACGATGTCCATCAGCCGCTGAAAACTAGACGGCGAATTCGATAATCCGAACGGCAGGCGGGTAAACTCAAACAACCCCCTGTGACAAGTGAACGCTGTCTTTTGGACGTCGTCTGGTGCTACCTGGATCTGCAGGAAGCCTCTGCTGCAGTCCAGCGTGGTAAAGACTTTCGCGGTACCCAGCGAATACATGATGGACTCAATAGATGGAAAGGGATACGCGTCCCTTTTGGTCATCTCATTGAGTCGGCGGTAGTCTACGCAAAGACGGGCTGTCCCGTCCTTCTTCGGCGCTAACACTACCGGAAATGCCCACGGGCTTTGCGACGGCCGTACGGCCCCCGTGTCCAGCATTTCATCGAGAGCCTTATCTAGGAGAGCTCGCTTGTGCACACTCAGCGGTCTGGGATTACAACCCCACGGCCTAGCGTCTCCCGTGTCTATTTCATGTTGTAAAACATGCGTGACTCCCGGCCTCTCAGTAAACATAGCTGCGTGTCTAGACAAAGCATCCGCTAGCGATCGCCTTTGTTCGGCCGGCCCGTCGAAAGAAGCCACGATCTCTTCGACGTTATGTGGTACGGCCCGCGCAGCTAACACCTGCTCCTGGCGCAGCCTAGCGAGCGAACATTCCGATCCCTTCCCCGAACTAAGTGGGGCTACAAAGGGGATGAGAGGGGTCAGCGGGCTGTAGTGGTACCCGTTATTCTTCAGGTCTAGAATGATCCCCTCTCGGCAAACGAAGTCCTGTCCCAAAATAACTGGGATTGACATGCCCGGCAGGTAAACAAAGCGCTGCCTCCTTCGTTTGCCGTCGAGGCCGAGGTGAAGGCGAACTGCGCATTGCGCCTCGGCCGATCCCGCCGCTAAACGCAACGGAGTTGCAACTTCGCGCATGCAAAGGTTTCTCTTGCGACAGTCCGTGTACACAGAGTCTCCGATGAGAGAGAGGGTTGAGCCGGTGTCGACTAATGCTAGGTAATCTTTACCACCGATCTCTACCCGCACGTACGGACCCCTTTCAGGTGTCGAGTCCTGAGCCCGACATGCCGACGGCGCGAACGCTACCCGATCGCTGCCCGCGACTTCCGCCCCGTCGGCGAACTGACCCGGGGCCTCGGCAGCGGCCGGCAACCTTGATTCGGGCAACCCGATTACTGGCGCCGGCCCCGCGCGTTTTCCGGGAATCCGGATTCGGCCGCTGCCCACGTGCATTGCCGCCTGAAGTGCCCAGGCTGATGGCACCTGAAGCACCTGACCTGGCCGCGGTCGTCGCGTGCTACAGTTGATCTGTCGTTAACGGCACGCGGCGCGCCGCCTCGCCGTGCGCTGTTGTCACCGCCGCGAGCGTCGTAACGCGTCGCGTCTCCGCGGTAGTCGACCGCGCCGCCCCCTACGGGGTTGCGCACCGGCTGAGTTTGCGCTGGCTACCCTGCGCCTTTGTTCGAAGCCGAATGGGTCTAGGGCCCGAGGTGGAATGGCTCCGCCATTCCCGCGATCCGCGACGGCCACGTACGCCGTATGCGACTCGACGTAACCGTCCGCGGCGCGTCCCGTCCACGCGCAACCCGGCTCCAAGGACTCCTCGGCCCTTGGAGGGGGCCGGTACTGCATCTCAGCGAGCAAGCCCGCTTGAACCGTGCGCGCCTCTCTCGCCAGTGCTTCGAGGTCTGCGAAATCGCGTCCTCGAAGATACGCCTTAAATCTGGGGTGGCACTGGCGGATCGCCCTCGCTACCTTCTCCGCGTTAGGCGCGGAGGGTTCGGCCCGCGAGTAGAGCTCCTGGAGTGCACGGACGTACTCCACGAGGCTCTCATCCGGGTGCTGAGTGCGGGTCGCCAGCTCGTCGCGAATCCGCATCTCGTAGTCGGGAGGAAGGAATTCCTCCCGAAACCGCGCCCGGAAGTCCGCCATTGATTGGAACGGCGTTTGCAGCCGTCTCCAACGCGCGGCGTCGCCCGTCAGCGCAATCGGCACGATCTGCAGCAGGGCTGTTACGTCCGATGCCCCCAAAGCGGTTACGTACGCGTCTAAATCCTGCAGGAAATCGTGCACCGATTTCCCGTCGGAGTACCCCGAGTACGTCGGCGTAGGCACGTTCAACCGCGGGCGGGGTATCGGCAAAGGCGCGGCACTCGCGACGCTTGGGGCTGTCCCCATCTGCCGCGACATCGCGTCCATCATCCGCGTCATCGCGCGCATCAGCTCACCGGCGTCTAGCACGCCTTCCGTCGCCGGTGAAGCTGGGGGCGAAGTCCCAGTCTCCGGGGGCGCGCGTGAGTCCGAGTCTCCGCTAATCGGAGCAGCCTCCGCGCTATCTCGCCCAGGCTCGTCCTCTGACGAACCGTCCTTACTCGCGCCGGTGGTCGACCTGGTGTCGACCATTCGTCACTCTCTACCAGCTCGAACACAATTCGCCAAATCAGAACACGCTACCCTCCAAAATCCGCGAAACGCAAGGTGCGCGACCCCTCAGGGAGAAGCGAAAGCAACGGCCAACCGATCGGGCACCCACGTGGGCGCCAGATTATGTGGGTCGCTACCTGATCGACGCCCGATCGGGACGTGCCTCGCTCGCTCCCCAAGAAGTCACTCAACACAGTGCGTGGCCAGAAACATTTACTTCGACTCACGTCGTCTTCCCCAGTCCGTGCTCGTCTGTGGTTCGTCCGTGTTCTGCCAGGTTCTGCCTTGGTTTTCCCCTAGTTCGTCTCCGCCGGGTTCCGCCCTGGTTCTCTCCGTCAGGTTCCGCCTTGGTTCGTGTCTCGCGGGTTCCGCCTCCTCTCAGTCCAGAGTGTCCCTTTTTATAACCACAGACCACGCGCACCGACACGGCATGTCCACGTGCGCCGCCACGTGATCCCATAGGCCACTCCCCAGGGCGACGCCCAGGCCGTGGTTATTTAGCTGGAGGCCCCAAGAACACTAGAGCCCTTGTTCTTAGCCGAACGTCCCGGTCGTTGACCCAGGAAGGCGTGCGCCGCTCTCTCGTGGTCCTGGAGGTGCGAGTGTCTTCCCGGGCGCCCAGCCGTCGAACCCCCGGCCGGTGCTTCGGCGGGACCGCAGAGGGGGCCGCCGACGTGACCCAGGAAGAGCACGGGTTTCTCCCGGAGTCAACTGGCCTCAGGCGGGGAGGCGGCAGGCCCCGAGAACACTAGGGCCCTTGTTCTTAGCCGAACGTGGTCGTTGACCCAGGAAAGCGTGAGGGTCTGTTCCGGGTGCCCAGACGTCGAACCCTTGGCCGGGCCCCTGGAGTCAACGGCCTCCGGCGGGAGGCGGCTGGAAGAATGGCCGCCGGACGGATCCCCCACAACCTTCACGCCAAAGGCATCGAAAAAGATCTCGTCAGCATCAGCGTGGCACTGTATGCCAAAGATACAGCACCAGGTACAAAGTCGCACAAGCAGAAGTCATCCAACACGAACGATGTTTGTGGCCACTGTGGTGGACCCTACCCACACCCGACTACCCAACGATACCCAGCTAGAGGAGTCACCTGCAATGCATGTGGAAAGCTGAATAACCGTGCAAAGCCATGTTGGTCTTCACAACAACCTCGACGGTGTCCACCCAGAGAAGAGCCCCACCAGCAAACATCCACAACCTTACAACAATTCTCATCGGAATAATCTATCTTCCAAGTCAACCACACCACCCAGCCATTCCCTCATACCAAGCTTACGTACGGTTGTCATGGGACTGTACCAGCCATCATCGGCTCTGGCTTTATATACAGTGGACACCATGGGACTGTCAACATTTGTTCAGTTCTCCCCACCGCCAACCTTGAGCCCATCCGAATGCCACATCTTTGCGTACGGCTCAAAACAAGCATTACCTTTGGTTGGCAAGCTCCGTGTGAAGTTACAACACAGGGCAGCAATGTGCGATACAACTGTCATCACTGAGGATCAAGGACCAGTTCCTACTCCGCTCTAGCAGAACATCTTCAGGCAGCACTGGGTGTGTTGCAGATCACCAACATGGTTCAGTCAGAAAATCCATTGGCTGACATACCCTGAAGTTACCAACGGCATCCAGAAGTTGAAGGGCACACAAGTGCACCTCCACGTTGACCCATCCATTGCACCAGTAGCTCAAAACCACGACGTGTTCCCTTCCACCTAAAAAGGAAGTGGAAGATGAACTAAGCCTTACTGGCTGCGAACAACATCGAGCCAGTGGAAGGTCCAACTTCATGGGTTTCACCGACAGTATAGTAGTGCCGAAGTCTGCCGACCCATCCAAGATACCCCGTGATGAAAATGTCAGATCGGAGGGTCCCACTTCGGATCCGCGCGGTTCTAAACTTGTGGACAGTTCAGATCCGACTGACTCCGATCTGGTACCGCGCGCTTCTGAGTGTAACCAGTGGGATCGAGCAAGACGCAACGCACTGGAACCGCACGATGATGGATTTATCCGATCGATTCCCCTTGGTTCCTCTCCTAGCCAGCGGGCGCTCACATCCGTGACTGGTAGGAGGGGGGGATTCTTGTGGTCACTCGCAGATCACGTGTTAGGGACAGGCGCATCCGCTACGCGGGCGCTGCAAGCGGGCGGTTATCCGCGCGCTCCTCGCTTTGTCTGCTGCAGTCGGCGGCAGCGCTCCCCGAGAGTTTAGGTTCTTCGCTCTCGTCCGACTGTCGGCCGGCGCTCGCCCAGCGGCGACGTTCGCTTTGCGGACGCATGGATACTGACGCGCCCATCGTTGCCCTGGATGGATACCCACTGATCTTCGGCTTTGCAGCTTCATATAGTATGAAGCTGCCGACCCATCGCACTTTGTCTCGGTATCTGGATGCGCTTGGAGCTTGTGTGCTTGGTGATAATACATGGACAACTCGGATACCGATTGCCCGCCGGAACTTCCCGATGCGCTCAACACTGGATACTGTGCTTGTGCGTGCTGTGTGTGCATTTTGTGCACCCTGTTTGGTGACGACGCCTGGACGACCTAGTGCGCCTCCGGATTCCCGCTGTGCTCCCCACTGCACCCTAGAAGTATTTCAGTGCTATGACCTTAGCCGCTACCAGCGAGATATTGTCGCGATTTCCAGACCCAGGCTCTTCCGCCTAGATCTGAAATCGCGACGATCTGGCTTGTAACGGCTAAAGGCATCGCACGAAATACTTTTGTAGGGTCCAGTGGTGAGTGCAGCGGGAATTCCGGCGGCGCACAAACTGGGTCTCAAATTAGGGCACCCGTTGTATCCCGTCTGGAGCTGCGCGGTTCCAGGCTGGATACAAACTGGTGCCCCAATTTTGGGTCCAGGCGAAACCGGCATTTTTTATTTTCGTACATTCTTGTACGAGACGACTTTGTGTCGACATGCGAAGAGCCAACGTAGCAATCCAGAGAGAACGACACCCGACACCAACCATCAGTGACATGGCTGCAGAGCTTACGCATGCAAGAGTGTTCTCCAAGATTGACTTACGTCACGGATACCACCAGCTAGAACTGGATCAAGAATCTCGAGCGATCACCACTTTCGCCACACCATCTGGTCTCTTCAGGTACAAACGGCTGTTCTTTGGGATCTGCTCAGCTGCCGAGGTGTTCCAACGTGCCATCTCAAATGTCATCGCGGACATACCTGGAACCCTCAACACCAGTGACGACATCCTTGTCTATGGATCCACGAGAGAAGAGCATGACAATGCCCTGCACGCAACACTTGAGCGTCTCAAGCAGACTGGCCTCACAGTGAACCCAGCCAAGTGCTCCTTTCATCAGCCAAGGCTCCAGTTCTTTGGCTTCATCTTCGGCAGAGAAGGCCTCGAGGTTTCTCCCAGCAAAGTGGCAACCATCCAGAAAACACCAGCCCCAGAATCCGTGAAGGAACTCAGAAGCTTCCTAGGATTCGCAACGTACTGCTCGCCCTTCGTGCCAGACTTTGCTACAGTTTCTGCACCGCTTCGAAAACTACTTCGGAAAGACGCTGTTTGGCAATGGAACCAAGAGCAACAAGATGCCTTCAACAAGATCAAGGCAGCTGTCACAAATGCTGCAATTCTTGCATACTTTGACCCAAAGGCACAGACAACATTGATTGTTGATGCCAGCCCTGTTGGACTAGGTGCAGTCCTGGCCCAAAGCTCACCCAAAGACGACCGCCCACGACCAGTTTTGTATGCCAGTCGTTCGCTCACACCCACTGAGCAGCGATATTCACAAACTGAGCGAGAAGCCCTTGCTATAGTTTGGGCATGCGAACACTTCCACCTGTACATCTGTGGAGCACCGTTCGTTGTCATAACAGATCACAAACCTCTGACAACAATCTTCTCAGAAAAAGCAACCAACACCCCTCCCAGGATCGAAAGATGGCGACTCCGTGTCCAGCTGTATGACTTTCAAGTGCAATATCAGCCTGGAGACCACAACCCGGCGGACTACTTTTCTCGACATCCTGTAGAAGAGCCAAAAGAAGACCTTCAGCGCGCTACTGAGGAGTTTGTCAACCTCACCTTGGAAACAGCCAGACCCAAAGCACTTTCTCTCGAAGAAATTCGGACAAGCGCAGACAAGCTCTACACATCTATTGTTGAAGCCATCGACAACAACACATGGCATCGACTAGAGAAAGAGTTCCCATCACCCAAAGACAGAGAGGAGATCAACACACTTGGGAAAGTAAAGGAGCAACTCACCACACACACCAACATCATCCTTCGTGGCTCAAGAATCGTAATCCCCAGACTGCTTCGTAGCCGCGCAGTGCAGCTAGCTCATGTTGGCCATCAAGGTATGGTAAAAACAAAGCAGCTTCTGCGCACCAAGGTGTGGTTCCCAAAGATGGATAATCTTTGCTCTGAAATCATCCAAGCCTGCATCCCGTGCCAAGCATGTGACGAGAAGTCTCGCCAGGAGCCGCTCAAAATGACCAAACTTCCAGAGCGACCCTGGTCTGAGGTGGCTGTTGACCTGCATGGTCCTTTAC
The DNA here is from genome assembly GCA_037355805.1 of Ixodes ricinus. Taxonomy (NCBI): domain Eukaryota; kingdom Metazoa; phylum Arthropoda; class Arachnida; order Ixodida; family Ixodidae; genus Ixodes; species Ixodes ricinus. The sequence continues at coordinate 18,504 of JAZHYW010036702.1, forward strand.
AGTCAGGAAAGTACCTCCTTGTCATCATAGACGAGCACTCCCGCTTCCCAGTGGTTGAGGTGATACGGTCAACATCTGCCGAACAGGTGCTTCCAAAACTCCGGAAGGTCTTCGCACTTTTCGGTACACCTGACGTAGTCAAGTCTGACAATGGTCCACCGTTTTCTAGCAAAGATATGACATCACTAGCAGAGGAGCTCAACTTCCATCACCGCAAAGTAACTCCCTACTGGCCACAGGCGAACGGAACCGTAGAAAGGTTCATGAAACCCCTCACCAAGATTACCCAGACAGCACACCTGGAGGGAAAGGACCTAGAGACAGAACTTGATGTCTTCCTCGCAAGTTACCGTCAGACACCTCACCTCACGACAGGTCGCACACCGTACAACATGTTGTTTGGCAGAGATGGAAAAGGACTTCTTCCAGCAGTTGCTGTACCAGCCAAACAGGAGGAGGTGGGTCAGATGGACGACAGGAAAAAGAAGGCCATGAAATCATATGCCGATCATCGTCGACATGCACAATGCCGAGAATTCCTTGTAGGTGACAAAGTCATCCGGAAGAGAGACAAGAAGAAAGCACCAGTCAATGTATGACCCTGAGCGCCTTACAGTGGTTGCAACAAAAGAAGTACAGTCATCGCAGCAGACAAGACAGGAAGGAACGTTTGCAGAGACCAAAGTTGTTTTAAGAAAATACAAGTTCCCAACAGTATTGGAGGCCCAGAATCGATTGTGAGTACGCCAAGCCTGTGCCGGCAAGACGTCCAGCATCCAGGTCGCCCGCAGCGCACTCACCGACGACCTAAAAGACTGATAGAAGAAGGTTAACTACGTCAACTCCATCCAAGTGGAGGAGGGATGTAGTATTCTTATTTGTTTCGGTTTCACATCGGGGAATCGTCATCGACAGTGACATCGCCAAGAACGACCAACATGGCCGCGACCGCGACCATCGTACCGCTATGTATCTCCCACATTATACAATGTAATCGTGCTTATTAAACAGTTCGTTGTTAACAAGGCTCGTAGTAATAATCAATCCACTGCAACACATCTGGCCATCATCGATTACGGTAAAGTTTTCACCATTATGACTGAACAAGTACTGCTCCCTCCCTCCTTAGCTCCCAACTCCCAAGAAAAACATGTTGACAGCTTATTTTGGTTTCCAACTGCGGTAAAGCATTTCTCATTTTCATGTGTCAGTTTCTTCGTCTCTATCATCATTGTGACCGACTCATCATTCCCAGTGTCATTGGGCATTTCCAAAAAGAAAACAGGCATCTCATTTTGCTCAGAAACTGCAACCCACTTTTATTCCCATGTTATAATAGTAAAAAAAATAATAATGATATATTTTATGCGTCCACAAGCAGCTCATGGCCTTTTGTGTGGCACATAAACAACACATTTTCTTACATAACACAGGAAAGCAAACACATTAAAAATAAAACTACAAAGAAGAAAATGTGTTGCATGCAAAAAGCATGCACAAGCACAAGTTGACTTCACCAAACTATGCAAGTAATATTCCCTCGAGATTCCAACTAGAAGCTGATATGCCTCTACATATGTCTAGCCGTGAAGAATCAATCTTGTTAAATTCCGCTTGCATTCTTATCAACGGTGGTGTGACAAAAAATGTGAGCAAGTAAAAAAGGCTGAGACTACGGCTCGAATGTGATGGGGCATGGAAACAAATCGAGCTTAACAGGACAGTGGACTCGACAACTCCTATTCGCAACCTTATACAAAAATAAGATATCCCGAAAACGTTGTCTATCAAACAGAGAAGATAAACCGAGCTTCATAAGCAGCCCTTTGTAACTATTGTACCACTTACGTCTAAAAAATCAATCGTAAACAATAACAATAAAACGATTTTGAACTCGCTCGATAGAACATGATGTAGTATAACCTAACGAATTCAAAACAATGGATCCAAACTGAAGTTTTGAGAGAACAAAACAGCAAAATAAGCGAAAGTAACATGAACACGAAGAAAATTTTCTGGTGAAGCGAGAAAGCGCTCCCAAGGTTCTAAGGGAGGCATTACAAGTGACAAACGTATTGTGATTAAAGTTCAATGCCGTATCTATAAAAACTCTAATATCATGACTAACACGCTCGACGACATTGCTGTCGAGGACATAGCAAAATGCAAGTGGGCCTCGTTTTTCTACTAAGACTAATTGTTTTTGTCTTCAGTTCAATCAGCAGGAGGTTATTATTGTGACACCACTTAGCCACTTCACACACATCATTTTGAAGAAGTGCACACTGAAAATGCAAACGGACCTGACGAAACAGTTTTATATCATCTGCAAATAATAGCACTTTAGAATTTTTAACCGAAAACACAATGTCATTAACAAAGTACAAAAAAAGAAGAGGGCCTAAATTGTTCCGCTGGGGCACACCGGAAGACTAAAAGAAGGGTTTGAACATAAATCCCGAAACACGAACGAAATTTGTACCACTGAAGAGATAACTTCTAAGCGGACAACAGTACGTCGAACAGAGCCCACAATTATTCAGTTTACGCAGAAGCATATTGTGATTTACCCTATCAAATGCTTTTTGACATGTCAAAGTATATTACATGAACTTGTTGGTGACCATGAACATATGGCACAATATAATCCAGAAATGTGCACAGATTTGGTTTTACAGACTTTCCTTTCATAAAACCATGCTGTCCCGGACAAGTCTTTTGATGGAAGTTTTATAAAGACGTTCGTGAGGCATCATTTCAAGGACTT
>JAZHYW010036706.1:0-16139 GCA_037355805.1 Ixodes ricinus
CGCCACTTTCCCAGATACAGGACTTTAACCCTATCGCTCGCGGTCGCGAAAGCGCGGGAATTTGACATCTGCAATTGTGTTACCTCAGACATGCGTGCTCGCGCCTTCCACACGAAGGAGAAATCCGCCACTTCCCTGCGGAGCGCGCATCACGCAGACATACGTCATCCCTTGACGTCTCGCGGCGCTGTTCCTCTCCGTGGCGGAGAGCGCGGAGGCTTCGTTCTGTTAGCACGAAACGAGACATGTACACGTTACCCAAAAGTAACTAAATACCGTTACTCGTTACTCGCTCAAATAGTAACTAAATACGTTACTCGTTCACCGTTTTTCAAAAGGAACGCGTGAGTTACCTCAAAGTAACGAGTTACTTTTCACGTTACTTCGAAGACCAAATACACAAATGTTTTTGTTTCATGGTTTATTGTTTCTTTAGTAGTCGTTGCCCTTAAGCGGCAACTGCCTGTCGAAGCTTCTTCAGTTATGTTTCACGCTTCCTTGAAAATACATTTACGGTGACGTTGAAGCGTCGTTCTACTGACGCGCTCAAAGGAACGGCAGTGTTGTGCTTCAGCAAGAGCTGGTGAATCTTCAGGAACTGCGCCTTCATTGAGGACCGCGGGTAAGGGTTATTGCCTTCCCGTGTTTGCAACCTCCGGGTTTACATTCGGTCCGTATCCGGTTCTAGAAAGTTCAATTAACGAACATGATTGTTCTCGCTGGGTGAAGGACATTCTTAGCTGTAGAGTTCAGTACAGCAACGTTTATCGCTGGACACGTCGGTCGAACTGTTCGACTGACGGTGTTCAGCTGATACATGCTGCTGTATTAGTCATACTGTTTATTTGTTTTTCAGGGTTTTCCATCTGCCTTTGTCGCAATAGACACATACTAAGGCTCGAATAAAAACAAGGCCGTTAAAGCCGTGTTGTACACGTTACTCCTCAAAAGTAACGAGAATACCGTTACTCGTTACTTGGCCTTAATTGTAGCTATATACCGTTACTCGTTCCTTTTCTGAAAAAGTAACTAAATACGTTACTCGTTACCGAAAATAGTAACTAGATACGGGCAACTCGTTACTTGTAACGCGTTACGTACGGCATGTCTGGTACGAAGCTCCTGCAGGCGCGTGGCGTAGCCGAGGACGGAGTTTCCCGGTTGTTGACGTCACGACATCCGTCCGCGGATTTCTCCTTCGTGTGGATACCCAAATGCGTGCGTGTGGCGAGATGGCGGTGGGGCAAGAAGAAGGAAAATCGCGGGAACAAACAGCTGGATCAGTTCGATCTTCGATTTCATCGGTGTCTTTCGTCGGTGTCTCCACACGTGTGTCTTAAGTCGTCGTGTGCCAAAGTCTGTAGCCATGCGCTACTGCTGCGTGCCACTGTGCATGTCGAGTCAACGGAAAAAGGAACCTGGGGTATCTTTTCATGAGATACCCGCTGACACCACCGCACGGCAGCAATGGCTCAAGGCAATCTCACGAAAGGACTGGGTTCCCAACAGCACCTCCAATTATTCGGTTGTGTGCAGCCTGCACTTCCAGGCGTCGGACTTCAAAGACAACACTAAGAAGCGCAAGCTAAAGCCAGGTGCTGTGCCCAGCGTGTTTAGCGGCTACCCGTCCTATATGAAGAAAGCTCTGCCGACGTCCGCAATAAGTGATGCTAGAATCCGGAAACACAAACAGGAGCCCTCATTCACTATGCCCTCGTCAAGCTGTGCCACAGTTATCTGTGAAAGCGAAGCGGTTGCCGCATCTGATTGCGAAGTGGACGCACCAGTCACCAACACTGCGTCCAGTGATCAGCTGTACGAGAGGACAGGTAACGAAGCCGCAAACCCCGTCGCAATTTCGGCTGATCTCGTCGCGAATTCAAATGAAATCGATGCAACTTCGGTTGACCTCGCCGCAACTTCAGCTGAAATCGACGCAACCTCGTTTGACCTCGTCGCAACGTCGGCTGACCTCGTCGCAACTTCAACTGACCTCATCACAACTTCTACAGACCTCGTTGCGATTTCGACAGAGATCGTCACAACCTCGACGAGCGACAAGGAAGTTTGCGTAACTAGACCATGTGCAAAGCGCTCGTATGGAACCATGACAAAAATGGTATGCTCATCTAGTGTTTTCGTCAAGATAAAACGATGGCGAGAGAAGCAACGGGCACTGAAAGGCAAAAATAAGAACCTGAGCCAAACTGTTGACGCCTACAAGATAGAGCTTCAAAGGCTTAAGGAGCAGTGCCATGTCAGCACATTTTTAGAAGTTGTGGCTGATGCAGAAGAGGGAAACACCAAAGCAGTGTTGCTTCTTGATCAGATCAAAAACTACAAGAAAAAGAAGCCGCAGTGGTCTGAAACGACAATCAGACACAGCATCATTCTTCGAAACCTGTCAACAAAGGCATATGAATACCTAAGGTCTGAAGAACTACTCAAGTTACCCTGCAGAAACACTCTGCAAAAATACATTGGCATTGCTTCTGGGGAAGTGGGGTTCAGCGACTTAGTTCGCTGCCGGTTGGAGACAGAACTGCAAGCTTTGGACACCCCGCATGCTAAAGTATCTGGGCTTGTTGTTGACGAGATGAGGATTCGGCAAAAGCTCGAGTACCACAAGCAAAGGGACACTTTTGTGGGTGATGTTGACATGGGCGCTGACCTGCAATATCTTGTTCCCACCTCAGAAAATGACGCTCTCGCAAACTCACTTTTGTGCTTTCTGCTCTGTGGCCTGCATGAAAGATTCAAAATACCTGTAGGGTATTTTTTCATGAAGGGGTGCACAGGAGAACAGCTCGCTGCAACCATTCGCCACGTGATAAAGAAGACTGAAGAAGTGGGATTTGATGTTGTTCGTGTAGTCACCGATAACCATAAAATCAATGTCGCCGCAATGGATATCTTGTGCGAAGGTGTTGTCAAGACACAGGCCCCCATCCTGCAGATCCATCGAAGACGATTTTCCTTGCCTTTGACCAGAGTCATATCATAAAGAACATCCGCTCTCAGTTCCTGGCCAAAGACCTCGGTGGAAAGAAAGAGGTATCGTCAAAACCCCTGAAGATGTTGTACAAAATGCAGCAGCGCTCAACATTAAGACCAATCAGATTCCTGACGCGAAAGCACCTGTATCCTTCGAACATCGAGAAAATGAATGTCAGGTCAGCTGTTCAGTTATTCTCGGGTCCAGTAACTGCAGCACTAAGCTACCTGAAGGATCAGGCAGGCCATACTTGCGATGCAGAATTTGCTTCAGTGGGGCCCACAGTCGCATTCATGAAATGCGTGCACAAATGGTTTACCATCATGGATGTAAGCAACTGCCAGCAGCATATCCACCTTAACAATGAAGACGCTCGCCAGTTCACAGACGTTGATGATGCAAGACTTGACTGGCTGGAAACCGTCTTTCTCGAGTACATTGAAGACCTGAAGAATGAGAGCCGACCTGAAAACTTCCTAAGTAAGGAAACTTATCATGCTCTTGTCTTCACAACGAAGTCGAACGTCGAGTGCGTTCGTTATCTGCTAACTGCAAAGCAGTTCAAGTTTGTTTTGACGCGAAAACTGTCCAGTGACCCAATTGAGTCAATGTTTGGGTTTCTACGCCGAAGCGCTGGATGCAACGATGCATTAGATGTCAAGAGTGCCTTGTATGGGCTGGAGAAGATGCTGAAAACCGGAATCATTGCTGCTTCTAGAGAAAGCAATGTTCAGACTTCGACGTCGTTCTTCTCAAACCGACTTGTCTCGGTTCAGCAAAGGAGCCCTACGGACATGCGCACCGCTGACAAGTGCATGCGAATTGCAGAAGAGAAGCTCAGGGAACAGTGCCTTTCAACGAGACCTTGCCACGGCAATCCAGACGTAGCCAGCGTGGCGGTCCTTGGAGGCTACATTGTTCGCGCTGCGAACGAGCACATTCCTTGTGAGGACTGTACCGCACTTCTGCAGGGGTCGAAAGCATACACACCCCTTCAGGGACTTATCGCCCACCAAGACCGGGGTGGCCTCTGCTATCCGAGCCAAGAGCTTGTCAAGCTCTTGATAGGACTCAGAAGGTTCGCAGACACTGTACTCTTCTACCGAAAGTCTATCCCAAAGCCCCTGGAAGTCTGCGTGCAAAGAAGTGTCTCCATCCTCATGGATCTTCCGATCCTGACATGTGAGAACAAAGACAGGGGTCACCGACAACAGCTCCTAGAGCTTATCACCAGAAAATTCCTGAAGCCTCTCTTCAGTAATTATGCCCTGGGACTGACGGACAGGAATGCTGCTGTGAAGCTCTACCAGCGAAAACCCTTGTCCCGCAAGGTGTTAAAGTTATAGACACATCCAGCTAGCGCTTGCGCCAAGCCTAGGGTCTAATCAAAATTTCACATATTCCAGGTAAATGCCTTTATTTAATCCGTAACAGAACGGCGCAGCGAGGTGCAAGGTGCGTCGTAGGTTGAGAGAGTCTCTAGACCCCTGGAAACACCGTGAACGAAACTTGATTCATGCGAGCGGGCCCGGAGGTCGGCGGTTGGACTTCGTACGAGTTCTTATACTCGTATAGTCGCGGTATATACGTGAGCACGCCGCCGGATACTAGCAATATATATATTTTTTCCTTCTGGGTTAAAACTCAAGACATAGTCTTGCAAATGTGCTGGTTGCATGATCCTGAGATCGAATCTAGTCCTTGAATCGGAGTTTGTTGAACCGTCCGCGGTGTTGTTGTCCGTGATGATCGCTGGGAACTTCTCGGTCTTCGTTCGTAGACCATAGCTTCATTAGATCGAGGGGTGTGGGTATCGCAAAAACAGAGGGAACGTCAATGACCTGTGTGGACGTCGTGGCACGCGTCGGCTTCACTTCCAACCACTTACAGTACACATCGACGATGATCAGACTCGATACCCCATCGATTGGACCTGCAAATTGATGTAAATTGCCTCCCAGGGTCGGGTGGCAGGTGACCAGTCAGGTGTAGGTGCTGCTGCTTTTTCCCGATGATGTTACTGGCCGGTCTCGCACACAGCTGTGGCTTCCTCAATGTCGGCATCTAGCCTTGGCCACTAAAAAGACTTCGGGCATCGCATTTCGTCGACACAATGGCTGGATGGTTTGCGTGCAGCATCTTCAGGGCTTGCTCGCGCGCTGCTTGTGGTGTGATAACACGTGCTCCTCAACTTACGCAGCCATTTTGTGTTGCCAACTCAAGTTCCCGACGCTTGTACGGCGTGAACTCGTACAAGCATCGGACAATATTCGCGAACTAACAAAATATTCTTTGTTAGTTCACGGTTGAAACAGACTTGAAAAATGACCCGATAACCACCCGCAACGAAAAAAAGAAGAAATGTTGCGAGAGGCCCGTGGTTTATCTTGAAAGAGCGACCTTGAAGCGTTTTGACTGTTTTCTTTTTCTTCTTTCCAGACACTGTCTCGTTTACTTGGTTTCTGGCAGTGTCGTCCGACGTGCGAATCCTACAGTAGTTGCTAATAGAAAATCTGCGTTAAACATTGCGAATTCACCGTTTACTGCGATTCCATAGCATATGACTTCCTGGGCATATTCAAGCTTTGGGACTCTACAAAACTGCTTTGCATTCGAAATTACCCGACTCACGCATCGTTTCTTTCTCCTGAGATTTGCGCTACAAGGTAAGCAAACTAAAAGCCTCACATTTTTCTTGCTAATAAGACATTTCGTTTCAGCATTTGTCGTCGATTTAGAGAAAAATCACCTCTGTCCGCCATCACACCCTTCTTTCACAGCAAGATGAGCATTCCAAAAGTCTAGCGTTCTCCTCGCTAATAGGATTTTTTTTTCGTTGTGTCAAAAGGTCACCAAAATCTAGACGACCCGAATCATCTAGTCAATTCGACACCTAAACGTCATCACGTCGCCAGCTGTTCCCGCATTCCTGTCATCCACTCAAACGATTCGTTCATTGATGAGGAATACCTTTATTGCAGACCCGAGCGCGAAAGATTCATTTTGATTCTGAACTTTCTAGCGAAGGAAATACCCAGATTGATTAGGACGAGTGAAGTGTCTCTTGAAATGAATCGAGAAAAACGAGGCTTCCCACGCGAACTCTTTCCGCTGTGGCGTTTGCTACGAAAGCTTTAGCAAGAAAATGAAAACTCGCGACCACGACCACATGACGGAATAGTATAGGCGTGCGCTTTGCTCCCAGTGTAACCTAAACCATCGTATCAACAAACATACCGTTCCAGTCATATCGCATAACCATTACTACAACCTCAGCTTCTTTCTAGGAAAGTCTAATTTGTTCGAGTCCAAGCATATTCATGTACTTGGAAGCATCGTGTCAGGATTTTAAATTGTTAGAGATAGACGACCTTCGTTTTATTGTCAAACTCGCATTTGTTAATGCAAGCCTGGAGACGCTCGTGCAAAATCTCCGCTCTAAGGGCACAGAGCATTTTTGTTGCCTGACGGAATATGAGATTGCCATGTACTCGGAAGCTCGTGCCAAAATTTCAAATTGTTAGAGATAAACAACCTTCGCTTTATTTGCAACCTCGCATTTCTTCATACAAGTCTGGAGACACTCGTGGAAAATCTTCACTCTAAGCGCACAGAGAATTTTTGTTGCCTGACGGAATACGAAATTGCCTGGCTCAGCATTGATGAGGTTCCAAATGATGATCCGACGGGATATATTCTGGAGGTATAGCTCAGATACCCTCACGACTTGCACGATACTCATTCTGAGTTTCCCTTGGCCGCGCTGTCGCGCGATTAAAGATAATGATAAAAGTGCACGTCAGCTAATTGCTTCAGGTGTGCGCCATCTACAAATGGAAATCGGCAACTCACACGCACAAAGCCCGAACTTGAATTGCGCGCGAAATATGGACGAGCACGCCTCAGGAATACGAGCAATTTAACTTTTCAGCATGAGATGTCACGCACAAGCCGACAGATGTAGCTCATACCCCAACAACAAAGACGCTTAGCATCAAAGACGTGCGCCATTTATGAACGGAGCTGACAATTCATGAGACTAAAAGCCCCAGATTTTTAAATTGTGCGCGCGCGAAAGTGAGAATAGGAAATGCTACCTTCACTTAATGTGTAGAACTCCTTCTTCAGTTGGTATCGTGATCGTCTACTAATCCCGACTTTCTGACTTCGAATCCAGCTAGGAGAAAGAATATTTTTATAAGACATTACCGCGCGGCGATTCAAATATCACGTGACTCTGGTCACATCCATGCAACGTGTTTCCATCCCCGAAAACAAGGCCTGGATCATCTAGAAGATTTTGAGAAAACGACGTGCGTCTGATCTCCACTACTTTGTGAAAATGGAGAGGCTAAGATTCCTCTTACATTGGGTTAGGGCAGGCAATTTTGAAAATAAACTAAAATTAAAAACAATATATATGCGGTCATGTTCTTCACACTGCATTGAGTCTTTTCAATAGACTCTGCAGCTTTGTATACGACACACCCACGTAGCGTGTTTTATTACTCTTTATTCAAAAAGTTCAAGAGGCGCAAAGTTGCCCCGTGACCTAAATTGATCCCAATAGGGTTTTCGTCCGACCAATCGTCTAATTTGAGACACTGTGAGTGGACACCGACGGAGATGCATCGACTCACTTATATCGCAATTGTCTTCGCACTGTAGATTATGTTTCCCCAAGACATGAACGTATGCCTCGTTAAGATATTGTTTTAGGTTGCGAGTCTACTTTTTTTATCCAAGTTTACGCCGAGTTTCTCGGGAGAGTACATTTTCCTCCATGCACGTATTGTCAAAGCAGGGTCTGAACATCGATGAACTTTGATGTCTTCCGTCAAGCTTGTCTCGACTGTGCAGTGGTCGTGAGGGTTTGGTTGAGACGTGGCAAGTCCAAAGACAATAACGTATACGGTTGGAAGGAAAATCACGATGTCAGCTATTTGATGCCTGACGATCGGTCGTGTCACTTCCATAACTAATATGCTGAATCTTTACTGGAAAGATATACTATATAAAAAATGACTTAGGCTGATTGGTGTGGCAACGCCGTACAAATGACGCGATTAGCCGCGCGACGTTCTTGTGGAAATATCGCCGTGCACACTGGACATGGCGCCATGCGCACAAGCAGTGGCGTACCAACTTGTTTTTGAGTGGGGGGGGCAAACCAGATCTCTCTCCTCTCCTCCCCTTCCCCCCCCCTCTCCCCCAGGACCAGGGGGCGGTGCCCGTGGTCTCTCTTGGACGCCACCGGCCGCCGGCCAGTGTTTGCCCTGCGCAGTGGCGGCTGTTTCAAGGGGGGGGGGGGGGGCAAAGCATATGCCTTGCCCCCTCACTCTGAGAACTGGGGGGGGGGGAGTGACTCCCCCCCCCAGTTGGTACGCCCATGCGCACAAGATACGGGGTCGATTCCCATCTACCGCAGAACCTTTTTCGTGACTAAAAACATTTACCGCGCATCGATTTAAATCACAAAGGACATTCATCACGTGACCGCTGGAGGCTTTGTGCGCGCATTGTTTTCTAGCAACTTAGTCTGGAACCCAGTCGGCTGTCTAGGTGGCAGCACATATTCGCCATAAGGGGAATTCAAACCTCATAGAGTTCCTCGATATGCTCCCCCGAAGGGAAGAGCAGAGTTGCGCATTCGTTTTCCCCGCGCCGCCACGCCGCTATTCGCCGAGATCCATCACGTGAGCAGCAAAGCATCCGGTGCCGTGCAAGAAAGCCACCTTTACGGTCGCTCCGCCGACGTTGCTCGCGCCCCGGCGTATGTTCCCCTGCTTTCGCCCTCCTTCTCATCCTCTCCTGTTTTCCATGCGCGGCGGCGCGCGCGCCGCCGCTATTCGCCAAATTTAGTCACGTGAGGAGCAAAGCATCCATGCACGTGCAGGAAAGCCGGCTCTACGGCCACCCGCCGCGGCTGAGTGCGCAACTCTGCTACCGTAGGTAGCTATATACAGGAACTCTAAAACCTCATAACGCCGAGCGCCCTCTGTCGGATGCACCTAGAGACATTACGTGATACGCCCTAAAATCCACTCATCCCGTGCGTGCGCGTTGTTTTCCAGCAACTTAGTCTCGAACCCAGTCGCGTGTCCAGGTGGCAGCACATATTCGCCAAAAGGCGAATTCAAATCTCATCACGCCGAGCGCCCTCTGTCGGATACACCTGGTGACATCACGTGTTACGCCCTAAAAATCCACTTATCCCGCGCCGAAATTCAAATCCTATAGCACCCTCTGTCGGACCGCACAGATGACGCGATTAGTCGCCCGCCATCTAGTGGAAATATTAGCAACTGCACTGGACATTGCGTCATCCGGCGGCGTGCCCCCTCACTTTCCCACGACTGGGGCGACATCTTGTGGGAATAACCCCCACTGCATTGGACACGGCGCCATCTAGCGGCGTGTCCCCACAATTTCCCAAGATTGGGGCGACATCCTGCGTGAATAACATCAACTGCACTGGACATGGCGCCATCCAGCAACGTGCCCCACACTTTCCCACGAGTCAACGCACTTCCCACGGTTGTAGTCAACCTCTAAACACAAAATTGCAACTTGCAGGTTTGGCGTAATTGATAGCGCGTTGGGCTACTGAACGAAAGGTCGCTGGTTTGAAACCGGCCGAGCTGAAATTCTTTTTAAAAGCCTTTTTCCGAGGAATTAATATTCATAGTTATCACGTGATATGACGTCACCGACGTGTGCGACTAGCAGTGGGCGATGATCGGCCGATAATCGACTATCGGCCGATGATCGATCATCGGTCGATTATAAATTTATCGATTATCGAAAATCTGATATAGATATTGCCTCCCGCAGGGCCGAGAAAGCAACGCTCGGTCACCGACTTCTAGAAGATTCGCGTTCATTCTCGCACCAGACTTAACTTTCCACCTGCTTTGTTGTTCTAGAAAGTGCCAGTTCATCCTCGCCCCGAGCGCGCGACGCTCGAGCCTTCTTTGCTGAACTATCGAGATAGTGACGCACTGACATAAGCAGCTACCCGCGACCTTGTCGAGTCAGTCTCGCTCGCGCTCTCTGTTTCGCCGCCGAATCGCCGCCTGCTTTTCCGCTGCCTCGACGCTCTTTCGTTAAGGCCCGAAGGCGTCGCGATCTCGTCGCCTTAATTCGTGACGTGAGCATCTCTTGTACTTGTTCATGAATGGCCTCTCGTTCCTTCGGGGAGACCCGGTACGGCGGCCGATGCACAGGGAGCGCATCCTCGTTGGTAACGATGCGGTGTTTCGCAACTGTTGTCTGGCGCACCCTCGACGTCGTCGCAAAGCAGTCGCCGAAATCGGCGAGGAGGTCTCCGAGCTGTCGTCGTTCCGTGGCACTGAGCTTGGGGTTAACGTCGAGCTGCGGCGGTGGTGTACTGTGCGGCTGACACGGCGAGGGCTCGTCGGCGATTTCGGCGTCGGCCCGGAAGTTCTTCGACGTGTCCTACAGCGGCCCCTTTCGTGAGGTGCTGCACCTCCGGTCGAAAGTTCGTCACAAGGACCACAGTACGTCCATCCTGCAGCTCCGTTACGGCCCTTGCGACCCCTATTCCTCTTCCGAGAAGCAGTTGGACGTTGCCCTCTAGAAGGACTTTCCCGTGGGCAACTGCATCGGTCACGACGGGCACAAAAACCCTCGATCGTGGCGGCAGGTTCACGTGGTATAACAAAACCATTCATAAACACTCCAACAAAAAGAAAAGGCTTTATAGACAGGCTAAGTGTTGCGATACACTGGAAGCCTGGAACAAATACCACGATTGTGCAACAGGATACAAAACAGCTATAAATGAAGCGAAAACTAAATTCTATACTCGGGACCTCTCCAACATTTTGGTTAACAAGCCAAAGAAATTTTGGAAGATTATTAATCCTTCTACGTCGTCTCCCTTGCAATTCACTGACAACAGCGGGCATAATCTTTCCGATCACCAAAGTGCTCTTTCACTTAATAACTTATTTAGTTCTGTCTTTACAGAAGAAAACCTGCGTAATATTCCTGTCCCACGCCAGTCATTGCACACTCCTATGGGGCCCATCACCTTTGACTATGCCGGCGTCCTGAAAGCAATTGAGAACTTGAAGCTGTCTTCCAGCTCAGGGGATGACCAAATCAATTCGAAGGTTCTAATAAACACGAAACACACTTCCGCAGCTTTTCTTTGTGACATATTTTCCCAGTCAATTAAACTTTCTGAAATTCCGAGTGATTGGAAAACTGGAAACATAACCCCTGTGTTCAAATCTGGTGACCGCCACCTAATTACAAACTATCGGCCCATCTCCCTAACTAGCGTATCATCTAAGCTCATGGAACACGTACTTTACTCCAATATAATCAATTATTTAGAAGATAACAACCTCCTTTTTAATCACCAACATGGTTTTCGGAAAGCGTACTCTTGCGAAACCCAACTAACGGCGTTTCTTCATGACATTCACGCAGGTTTTAATACCAACATTCAGACTGACGCCATTTTTCTCGACTTTTCTAAAGCGTTTGATAGGGTCCCTCATCAACGTCTTAAAATAAAACTTAACGAATTTAAGATCCATCCCGCTATCGTAAATTGGATATCCGAATTCTTGACTAACCGCACCCAGTACACCACCATTAATAACTCTAAATCCCCCTCGTGCCCGGTAACCTCAGGCGTCCCTCAGGGTAGTGTACTCGGGCCCTTACTCTTTTTAATCTACATCAATGATATTCATGAGCACATCTCGTCATCAGTTCGGTTATTTGCAGACGACTGCGTAATTTACAGGCCCATTCTCTCGCTCGACGATCACCATACCTTGCAAACAGAAATTTCACAAGTTATTCAATGGTGCAATAAATGGCAGATGACTCTCAATTTCGACAAATGTAAATTACTTTCGTTTTCTCGTCGTGCTCTTCAAACCTTTTCTTACCATTTTGACGCGTCCCCCATCACCGTTTGCAGTTCATATAAATATCTCGGTATTCATTTAACATCTGACCTTTCATGGACGTCTCACATCAGTAATATAGTAGCAAACGCAAACCGTACCCTCGGTTTTTTGCGCCGAAACCTGAAACCCGCAACACCAGAGATAAAACAACTAGCATACTCAACTTTAGTTCGGTCTAAGCTTGAATTCGCTTCTTCTGTGTGGTGCCCTTGGCAATCTTACCTATCTAACAAACTTGAATCCATCCAAAACAGGGCTCTTCGTTTTATTTTTTCTGATTACTCACCATTCACGAGCATATCTGGATTGCGCGAAGCAGCTAACCTTCACACGCTTTCATTGAGGCGCCGAGTGTCCCGTCTCTCTCTCCTTCACCGAATCTTTCACCATAACATGCCTCTTCGTGAATCACTGCTTTTACCCCCGTGGCAGATTTTCCCCCGCTTTGACCACTCCTGCAAGTTGCGGCCCATTTTTTCGTCAACTACTTCATACAGTAATTCAACTTTACCTTTGGCAATAAACGATTGGAACATACTACCAAATGACATTGTTACCATAACTGACACACATAAATTTGCCGCCTCTGTAACCACTTTCATTTCTGCTTTATCCGACTAGTTCCCTCTTCTATTGTGTTAAAATTGCGTGCTGAAGTGTTCGATTAAGAAAAAAAAAACAAATGTACCACTCCCTTGTGTAATGCCCGTAAGGGCCTTCAAGGATAATAAATGATGATGATGATGATGAATAGTCTGCTCCGGTGTCGACGAGTGCCTTCGCGTCGTGGCCGTCGATGATTACGTCGAGGTTATTCGACACCGTCACAGAAGCGTCGTTCTGCTGCGTCTTGTCGCTAGTGTGGGCGCCCTCCGACGTTTGTTTGTGGAGGATATTGGCGTCGTTCGTCCTCGGCAACACCACCTCCCGGTATTGCCGCACTCAGTTTTCCCGGCGGGACACGGGAGACAGGCTCTCTCGGCGGGACTGATGGACAGGTGATGCTGCACCTGTCCATCAATTCATCAATGCATCTGTCATTGCCGCCCGCAGGGCCGAGAAAGCAACGCTAGGTCACCGACTTCTAGAAGATTCGCGTTCATTCTCGCACAGTACGTAACTTTCCACCTGCTTTGTTGTTCTAGAAAGTGCCAGTTCATCCTCGCCCCGAGCGTGCGACGCTTGCGCCTTCGTTGCCGAACTTTCGAGATAGTGACGCACTGTAGATAAGCAGCTACCCGCGACCTTGTCGAGTCAGTCTCGCTCGTGCTCTTTGTTTCGCCACCGAATCGCCGCCTGCTTTTCTGCTGCCTCGACGCTCCTTCGTTACTTATTTTTGGTTGGCACAAGTTCGCCTATTAAACCTTTATTTCCAGTTTACTCTTCGCCTTCTCGTCGCCTTAATTCGTGACATTTCTGAGGTAACAAGACGAACAGTGAACTGAAAATAAAGGTTTAATGGGCGAACTTGTGCCAACCAAAATAAGTAACGAACGAGGACGAGTGTGCCAGTGTCTATCTTGGTGGTAATGTCTTCGCGATAGTCCCGCAGCACCCTCAGAGCATGCCTGGAAACTCTCTCCTTGGTGAACTGAAGTATGGCGTTTTTGGAGTCGGTGACGATGATCGTGACTCCCTGCTCTTGTAGCTTGTGTGATCGCTACTTCTTCGGCGACGGCTGGCTCCATCGTCTTGACACTGCAGAAATTGATGTTGCACCCGTTTTCAGCTGTGGCTGTGGCGACCATCTTGCCAGTTGTGATGAGTGCTGCGTCGGTGTAGACGATGTCCTCTTGGCCCTGCAGCATTTTGGCGATAGCTTTTGCTCTTGCTTTGTTTCTTCCCACGTTGTAGACAGGATGCATGTGCTTGGGAAGGTCGGGTATGCGTAGCTGTTTGCACACCTCTTCAGGGACTTCAAAAGTGTCCCCGGACTGACCGTCGTTCTTTAAGCCGATCCCCTTAAGGATGTGGCGCCCCGTGTCGCTCTTTGTGAGTCGCTCCAATTGCAACGTGCGCTGTGCCTCGGTAATTTCTTCAATGTTCTTGTTAAGCCAAAGCGCTTCCAGCTTCTTGTTTGGTGTTTAATCACCGAGTCCGAGGGTTCTCTTATAGGATTTCCTGGAGAGGTTCAGAGGTAGGAAAGGGTTGGCGTATGCGATCCTGTTAATCACAAAAGCCCTAATTAGCCGAATAAGATTTTTTTCCTTACACCGGGATGGCAGTCGGATGCCCTGTATATAAGTATAATTGTTTGATAAGTTTCTTCTTTGATAATATTGATGGCTTCTTTGTTGCCGCCATCTGCCCTTATTCGTAGCCCTAGTATTCTGATACTGCTTACTGTAGGGATCTTCCGACATTTTGAATAAAGTTAGCTGTCACTTGATGTCTTGTGTTTCTTGATGAGCAGTAGTTCTGATTTGGCAGGGTAGCATGCGAGGCTTCGCTGCCTTACAAAGTCCTCTACCGTATTAATTGCCTCTTTTAGTTGCTCTTGAATGAAGCCGTCGCTTCCTCCCTTCATCCATATTATGATGTCGTTGGCGTACAGGCTGTTCTGTATGCCCTCGATGGCCGCTGATTTCCCGGGTAGCCCAATCATGGACACGTTGAAAATGAAAGGTGACAATGCCAAACCCTGCGGTGTGCCACTTCCTTCCAACTCGATGTCCCTGGACGTGGCCCCTCCAATAGATATTTGAACCTTCCAGACTTTGAGAAAGTCTTTTATGTAATTATAGGTGCGCTCGCCGGCGTTTTGCTTTTCAAGGTTATGAAGCACGGCCGCATGACGTATATTGTCAAACGCCTTCGTAATTTCTAGCCCTAGTATTGCTTTTGTGTCTAGCCTGGAGCCTGACTCTCCATCAACCACATGATGTTTAAGCCCGGGCCTAGTATCCTGAGTAGACAGGTTACGTCGGAAGCTAATCCTGGTATGGGAGTATATGTTTTCCTTATCCATGTACTCGTTGAGTCTGTTAAAAGGTTCACATGCCCCATAAACTTGCCGAGGCATTATCTAAGCGAACAGGGTCTCAGGGACTCCAGCTGTGGCTTCTTCTCAGGTTTGGGGATTATCACCATTTTGACACTTTTCCATAGGTCTGGAATGGATCCGTCCTCCCAGCACCTATTCATGTATGCAGTGATGCTAGATACAGTGACTGCGTACAGGTTCCGGATCGCCTTATTAGTGATACCATCGGGACCTGGTGCTGATCTTGTCTTGAGGTTTAGTTTGGCCTGAGTTACTTCATACTCTTCCAGGCGTCTGTCTAGCTTGACGTTCTCTCAGCCCAGGTACAGTCTGGCAGGAGTCTTTGGGGACGCGCAAACGTACTTTTTCTTGACTTTTCAAGAAGTTCCTGTTCTCCTCCTTTATGTTTTCGAACAATTCCGCTCATGACGTTGCGAAGGGATGTCTTGCTGCCCACAGGATCTAGCATGTGACGTAATAGGTTTCAGGTCATGCGGACGTTTGGGTGTTTTTCAAAGTCTTCACAAGTGTCGTGCCATTGTTGTGTGGTAGGAAGAGTGCCATGCTCCTGAAGGGTCTTGTTTAGCTTAGCTATGCGGCATCGCAGGCTGCGATTACCCTTGTGGGTCTGAAGTCGTTCTTCTAGGTGTGACTTTGACTCCCACAGGTGCAGCAGTCTGCTGCCTGCCGTCTCGAACCCTGCCTCCTCGGGAAAGACCCTGGTAGCCTCCGCCATCCTTTCCTTGACTGGTTCCCACCAGGCTTTGATATCCATGATTGGTTCGTCGTGCTCTATTTCTTCTAATAAGTCTCCGAATTTGTCCCTACTGTAATCTTGTTTTGTCGTCCCTTTTGTCTTCCTTGTGCAGCCTCAAGTCTCGATGTTAGCACAATGTGGTCACTCCCTGAATCCATGCGGCACTTGCTCAACGGTTGTTTTTCGGACATTCTTCACAAAAGTCAGATCCGGCGTTTTTGGAGATTAACGTTGCCTCTTGTCGTGGGATAATCTGGATTGGTGATCAGTGACAATCCGTATTCATAAGAATCGTTCCCAAGGTTTCGGCCTTTTCTGTTATCTGATGCGTATCCCCATTCCTTGCGTAAAGCGTTGAAATCCCCCAAAATGATGAGCGCTTGTCCCTTTGTCATTGCCTACGTTTTCTTAAATACAATGGCAAAGCGTTGCGACTTGCTAGGACTGCTGTAC
>JAZHYW010036709.1:0-44582 GCA_037355805.1 Ixodes ricinus
AAAGGTACAGACGTTTCGCCACCTATGCAGGTGGCATCTTCAGTATACACTGACACAAATGAGGCGAGGTCGACCTGTCTACTTATCACACACGTCCCCGTAAACGTCCGGGAGGGGCCCACGGTTGGTGTTGCACACCAATGCGTCACGGCGAATGGATCAAAACTTGATGAATTTCCTTTGCCCCCAACTTTGTTCTCGGGCCAGCGTCGTCGCATAGTCCAGGTCAAAACTGTGTTTTGTCATCCAGCAGTGCTCGACAAGTTCCGTCTTGGACCGCGTGGCATGGGTGGCCTTGGCAACGTCCCTTTTGTGTTCTTTCAGTCTCGTTGCCCTCATTCTGCCCGTTTCGCCAATGTAAGTCTCGTCACAATCCCCGCACTGCACTTTGTATACGACCCCGCTCTGACCGTCTGCAGGGGTACGATCCTTCGGTTTCGGGACCACATTCGCCAAGGTGTAATGGGGTTTAAAAACAGTTTTTACGCCCAGTGGATGCAAAAGCTCTCAGAACAGCGTCTAGCGCCCTGGACATGGAAATAGATACAATAGACGTTGCCCGCCCTCGTGACTCACTCCTCCTTCCCTTCTACATTCGCCTCTGCGTATCGTTAATAAACTTCTTGGGATAATGGAATCGTTCTAACGCACCAACCAACTTTTCTACTTCTTGTAACCGTAGCTGCTTGTTAGAGTACGCTGCGTAGCAACGTGATACAAAAGTTCTTACAACGGACCGTTTGTGTTCGGTCGGATGATGCAGTCAAAGGACGAAAAAGCCGGTGTCACTGCTTACGGTACACCGTCTTTTCCACACTGCCATTACTGGCCCGGCGTACCAAACACATCAAAAAAGGAGGCAAGACAGTAGCTCTTTCGTTCACGTACGTAAACCGAATGGCGAGGTGTACGATGCTCAGCGCCACGTGGAAAGCATCCAGGCTTACCATTTTCAAAACTACAAAAGTGCCATCTATGTACCTACAATACATTTTCACCGGAGAGAGGTGCTCAGTTCAGCACCCGTGTTTCGACGTGCTTCATCACTAATTCTTTGTGCGCCACCGTATCAGAGGGAAATTTATTGCCAGCGGAAGTGGTGTGCGGCGAGAATGTTGATTTGACATATCATCCACTGTGCCCAGTGGCTATACCCTGAAGTTTTGCCAATGATGCCCCATACCCTTTGAATCACGGGGCCGAAATCCCCTTTCATTGGTTAGACTGATTAGAAGAAGACCAATTGTTTGGCTTTGTGGTCGTGGTACACTCAGCGAGTGCGGTGAGCCCACTGTTGTAGCGATTACTTTTGACGGCGGATTCCAGTACTCTGACTGGACGGGGCAGATTGCCATTCAAACCGACGGTGCAGAGCGGTGAAACTTATCGCCACCCGAATGCTTAAGAACCTGGTCAAGCTCTTACGCCTCTTGGATCTTCGGCTCCTTTACGGCTCATCGCTTGAATACTGCGAGAGTGATATAGCTGGGGCTCATGCTGTCGAGTCTGCATAGCTGTGAACGATGACAATCCAGGCATGCTCGTGTAATTTCTCCGATGGGTTATCGTGTCTTTCTACGTCTCGAAACTGATTATGAAACGTTATGAAGCCGATGCCTTGCTCAATAAGTATTACGCTAATTCGACTCTCTGAGTAAGCTGCAATTCCGTCGCTCTTGTGAAGTACAGCTCCAGCGATACCGTATAGAGGCGCCGAAGTCGACATTCTTGAAGAAGTGCTTGAAGGCTCAACTCCGCTTCATTTTTGATATTTAGAAAACTATGCAGCCCTCTTCAGTATCATATAGGAAGACCCCATGTCAAATATTACAATCTAATTCCGTCTATATATTTAATAAACTGGCCAGCAAACTTTCAAACGAGCCAAGTCGCCGAAATCTGCCAACTCTAGCGTGCGACGTGAGGCGCAATCGTCAGCGCAGTCAATGCGACGGGGTTGGAGCGGCCAACGTTGAACCACTACGCCAAAGGCATGACTACGTCATTCTCACGTTTTGGTTGTTTTTACTTCTCAGAGCGAAATTGAACGATGACGTCATGAGTTTCTCCTCCCGGTGTTGGCTCTACGGCGTCCACGTGATCACCGTAACGCGGATGCGCTAGTTTGCGCTGCCCTGCGCGTTTATCGCATGTCCGGTTTCTCCGCTCCCCCCTCTCCTCTTTCGTGTTCTCCCCTTCCCCCTCTCCCCCGGGCCATCACCATCCACGCCATGCGAAGCGACCTGTCCCGCGTCGCGTGTCCTGTATACCTCGCCCCTACGAACGTCACAAGACCACGTGGTTCGACGTGACGTGGCCATGACTCTGAGGACACGAGACCAATGTTGCCTGACGCAACCGAAGTTTCGGTTTCGGTATCGGCTGATGTTGAAATTAAGATTACTCAAATAATATTCAACATTTCGCGAATCCGAAGACGTAGAGCTGTTGAGTAGTACTTTGTGAAATGGAATCACATACCTAGGCACTTTTCTCTGCAACGTCGGCAAAGGCCGCCGTACCCATTCGTACCTGGATTCCTAGTATCACATGATACGTATCAAGTATCACAAGGTACGTATCGCAAGTATCACAAACAGGGTATGGCGAAGGCCGCCATGCCCTGTTTGTACCGGATCGCCGGTACTGCAAGTCCACAAGGAACTTTCTTTGGCGTCGGCAAATGAAAGCGTAATTGTAGCAGTTACATTCCGACTACTCTTCAGCAAGTAACGTCGGCGAAGGCCTAAAAAAACGTAGTTTACGTAAACGTGCGTTATGATTTGCGTTTTTTTTTCGTTTTAAGATATATTGACAGGAACCTGCATTGAAGTGATATGGATCTGTGTCGTGCATATTTAAGCTGACGCTGAACGAAACTTCAATATTGTTTGCTCAATACTGACGTTTTGCCTGACTTGTAGTAGCAAGACCAAATCTTTTCGTGTGCTAGGTTATTGGGTGAAAATTAGATTTTTGTATAAATTTGTATCTGACAGGCGTGAGACTGGGTTTTAACACCGATCAACATACAATCGTAATCATGTTTGATAACCGGTGTTATGACATTCAAACTCTTTTCTAGAAAACAAAAACGTTTCTAAGCGTTTATTTGTTGTTCATTTGCGGCGACGGCTTTATGGCAGTCTCTATTTTATAAATATGCTCTAGTCGCTGGGTCTCACTACAAATATTGCACGGGAAGATGTTTTGCATGATGGCGTTGTTTTCCGTCCCGCGGATGATGGGAATTGAACACCAGTGAAAAGTTTCCACGTCCTTGTTCTTCCCTTATTTTGCTGCGGCTACAATGAACCGCGATTATCTAGTTTATCTGAATAAACAAGCGCTCAAAGCTATGCTGCCTACGCGGACCGGACAGCGAGAGCAGACGACAGAGGTGAAACGACCTTCTCTCGTAGCTCCTCAGAGTTGCCGCTACGCGGCGTCGATTTCGCTGGAGTCCACTGGAGTGCCTGTATTAGAGAGAGAGGGATCAACTTCTCGATGGGGGTCACGTGGTTTATGGGTCACGTGGTTGAAATACGAACTACGAGGAGGCGACCAAAAACCGTCGATCATCTGCAAACGTCTCTGCCTTTCCGCCTGCTTTCCTCCTCGCCACGCGACAAAGCAGCGCATGCGCACTTGCGACCGATCTCCGCCCGAGGTGTCCGCCATTAAATTGCAAACGCTCCTTGTGGTTTGAAATGGAACCTCTTTACAATCTAGGCTGTCGAATGTTGCCAGTGCTTAGAATATCGACACTACTCTATTCTGTAAAAGAACTTGTTGTTGGGCTAGTTGGTGTTGACTGTATTGAACCATGGTGAAAAGCGCTAAAAGACGTACTCAAGATAGAAGACAAACACGGGCGCTATTTGTGCCCTTGTTTGTCTTCTATCTTGTGTACGTCTTTTTAGCGCTTTTAACCATGGTTCAGTACTACTCTATTCCTCGTATTACTTGTGGTCGCCGCCATTTTGGTGCGTAGTGGAGAGCTGGTGCACTTGGAAATCGCCACGATTAGAAAAGCGTGCGAATTCCCGAGCTTGAGATACGCCGTCAGAAAGCTCGGGTGACATCAATTTTTCCCTGTCGTGAACTATTTTAACATTTGTGGAAGGTAGAGAGTTGTCTCCGGTAATTTCAGATAAAGCGTCAGATAAACAGACGTTGCTCGCCTACCGAAAAGAATGCCATCTGCAGGGTGCGGTGCTTGGTCGCACACGTGATAAATTTTTCTTACTTTTTTTCTCGTGTTTTCTTTCTCATGCGAGGAAAGACGCGTTTTTGTCGACTTATTCGTCGTATACACTTAAAAAAAGAAAATTGTAGGATCTATTTTGCCATAAGGCACTTGAAAAAACCAAACTTTTAAAGTCTACAAAAAAACAACAAAAAACTCGGCGAATGACAAAGCTAGAAATATGTTTGAACCTAAAAACAAAACAAAAACTCTTCATTGTTTTCTGACGTTGTGATTGATGTTTCATGATGCTCAGTCTCACCGCGGATACCTTTTTTTTACATCGATACATATTATCAGTTTCGTGATTGGCCGATGTACCTCCGTAGATCGCAGCGATTGGCTTTCCCAAGCGCTTTGCAGGAAGGCAGAACCACACGATTTTTTAGAGTGTACCTACGGCCACAGTACTTGTGGCCGTAGGTACCGTAAGCCCGAGACGTCCTATCCTTTGTCTTCGGATTTTGACTGTGAAGGCAGTCTGGCAACCAATCTCTGTTCACTTCCAGGTCCGGAATGGGACCTGGTGGTCATCCCGAGGGCTGTGAGGCCGCCGTCCCCAGTGTTGCCCTCCAAAGAGGTACGTCCGTCCGTCATCACGGCAGAAATGACCAGCGCGACTAGCTGGACAGGGCAGCATCGCTTGTGAGAATAATCCACGGAGCGCGTACACTGTACTGCTGGGCAGTAACACGAAACCATCTGCGCGAATCAGAAACCTAATCAGTCTGAAATTAGACAGTCACGTGATATACAGGGATTAATCAATTCAGGTGATGGATTTTTACTTAGACTGAAACAAAACAAGCAAATCAAATGTACACACACACAAAAAACACAAATAGAGAGTGTCACCATCACGCTAAAGGGAGGGCGCAGAGAAGGGCGGGTGTGAAAGAATATTAGTTAATAAAAATAACTGAGGCACTTATTATCTCGAGAGTCATTTACAGGCTTCCAAAACATGAACATCACAAAAAGCCCCAAAAACAATATTGAAAGAGATCTCAGTGAGGCCGCCCACCTGGAGCTAGGGGCACCAATTAAGATCACCCATTGGCCAAAATTGAAGAGACTGACACCAAATACCGTTGCTGACATTTGCAACACCCCAGAGAAGAAAACAGACATATGCAAAGTAGTACAGTGCGTACCATATAACGTCTGAACAAGGCAAGAGGACATTACAAGAACTAGACCACAAAATTGAAAAGACCACCGGCCATACGACACCCGACCTCACTATGGTACCACATACCCGAACATACGCCAAGCCCATTTCCAAAGACGTGAATCCCCTCAAAGACCATGAACGAAGCCTCCCAATCAAACAGCTAAACCTCCGTGAGCAAGAACCCTAAACCTGCTGCTACACGGATGCCAGTTACGACCCCGAAAACAATACAGGCACGATCGCTATAGTGGAACCAGAAACGGAAGCAACATAAAGCCACAAAGACGCACCATCCCCCACCCACCATTCTTGACACCTAGACACGACGTGACCGCTGGTGAAATCACAGTTAAAAAAAAAAAACAGGAAAGGGCCATACGCAAATTCAGAGGCAATATCCTGCCCTCGCATGTTATGGTTATGCTGGAAGACACCGTGACCAACGATTTTGAGACCACGGTTACCATAGGGTAGATACCGGAGCAGTAGTGTATAGGAGGGAACGAGCTCGCCCACGAGCTCGCCCGTGGCAACCCCAATCCGGGCAACCCCATCCGATACACTAGCCCATGTTTGCAAACAAACTGGAGCGTCCCTAGCGGCACGCCAACGGCGCCGCGCATGTGCGATGGAGTGTGGGCAAGAAGCGCCGCGTCCCGCATCAACAAACCATTGCAATGTCACGTTGTCGGCGTAAGTGCGAGCCTCCGTGCTCTTTTTCGCGTTGGAGTTGTTAATTCTAGGTCTTCCTTGCAATGTCTTACCACTCGAGTAACCTGAGCGAAATTGGTGAGGCTTAATACACCGCAAAGTATCGCGCAATTCATTTGCGTGAAAGCCGCAGAATGGACGCTAAAACCACGATGAGATTCTGCTCGCTATTTTCAGTCGCGACGTCGCACCGGCTGCGAAAGAGCGGACGGTAGTTGCAATGCCCGACGTCGATACTGAAAATCAGAAAGCAGAATGGGACCAAGTGAATTAAATATAACAGGTCGGTGATGGCCACTGGTAACGATGATCAACATATCCTTCTATCCACTGTTTACGCCGAGTCCACTTACCTCAAACAACCTTCAAACTTAAAAGTATTTGAGGCCTGCACTTACATCTTATCTAAATTACCGGGTCAACGTTTGGTCTACGGGCCGCTGTCGTTTGAACGAGTAGACGACAACAAGCAGACATGTCTGAAAGAGCAGGCGACAATTCGAACAATTATGGCGGCCGTTTGAACTTGCAGACGCACTGAACGTAGTTATCGGGTAGTCCGGACAAATTGGCGATTTTCACGCGTTCATGTTGGAACAAAGCAAATAAATTCGACGACCACAAGTACCTGTGAATTCAACCCAAGGTGCTTCCCGCCCAAGCAATCGTGGTCTGACGGCGTCTAATTTTCGCTTTTCACGGCACCCATCCACGTTCTCGGACGAACTGAGCAGGCAGAAAACACATAAAAACTAACCTTCAAACCTTTCCCGAATCCTTTGGTAAAGCCCCAGCTGCGGCGTTTTGACGAAAAGGCAGATTTTACTCTGGATTCTTCCAAAGCAACACAGGAATGCATGTCCTGCATGGTGATTTCCGCCCTGAGCCCCACACCGGAAGTGCGCCCTACACGCCACCACCGCAGCGTGACGTAACAGAGTTGAGTTCGTGTATAGTGTAGTGCCCTCCGGGCAATGAAGTTCGGTTTGACAAGCGGCGCCATCTTATGGGAATTTTCGCAACTCCGAGACGGGCCGCGGCTGCGATCGTTGGACCCGATCTGGAGCTCGAATCTCCGAGCGCCTTTCCAAACTGTGACGCAGCACTCGTGCTCAATCTCTCGGTGACACGGCAAAAATGGCAACTTTGTTGCCATTTTTCGCCACCAGCCGCACTGACTAGCAGCCGACCGAGCGCCTTTTGTTCATTGCCCTGAAGCTATCGCCCCAATCCTATGACCCCTACGTTCATTGCCCCTTTTTGCAGAAACAGTGAATAAATACGTTCAGATAGCGCAGACTAAACTTAACATTATTAGACAAGCCTTCTTACATATTATATAAGAAAGACTCCACTATAATTCGCAAGACGCAGCATATAACCCTCGCGACTGAACACCTCAAACACCACCTTGGCGGCGCAATGGCACATCCCAGTTCAGTACCTGCGCTCTGTACCCCGTAATGCCCATCGGCTCTGGGACCGCCCGAAGGTAGCAGAGGAGACTCGAGCAAAACTACAAACATGTTTCAACCGAGTACTGTTGCAATACATGCCCTTCAAATTGACGACTATAAAATGTCTTTACTACTTAGTGAGCATTTAATTAATTAGTAGTGCAGCTTTCCAGATGTTTCAGAAGTTGTTAAATGTAGTCTTACTATTTCTGATCCAAATTGTTTAAAAATATGTGACAACTTTTTGGTATATTTTATCAACCGCTTTTTTGCCTTTTATATAATATAATGATGAAATTCTTAGACATCGTTTTTTTAGTGCTAATAAAAAGTGCCTTCAAAGATGTGCGGCGCTTCTCTGTACTTTTCGTACATTCGTCTATTGTCGGGGACAAATTTCTGTGGCATTTCCGAGAAGAGGAGGAGTCTACGTGTCGAGCCTTAGTCAGTACTCAAGCACACGATCCCATACCTATGACTATAGCGACAAAAAGTTGTCCCCGAGAATAGGAAAAACGATAAAACATACCCTGCTTCCCCTTGTAGTAGTAATGGAAGGGATATTATATGTCCGGAGCATTATAGCGTCAACAAACAGATGATTTTGTGTTGCCGACTGTTTTCTGTGCGCTATCAGGTCATTCTTGCTCACACTACACGCTAATACTAGGCAATGCACTTCATCGCTATTTGTGACGATATGTTTCGGTGGCACCCTTTAGGCTTCATACGCGTCACTTTACTACCAGGATCACCAGCGGCGAACGACAGCTTCGATGTTGCGTGTAAAGATTACGGTGGACTCTTGGCCACATCGCGTTCTCGCCTGGCATTACTTTTATCTCCATCAATTGAAGATGAGTTTATCCCAATGGAGACGTCATATTGAACGTTTGACCAATTTGACGTTGTAGCTGAGTAATCTTCTAAACACAGGGAAGAGAGGAAAACATTTAAAGGATGCTCACTAACCTGGCTTTTGTTTTGTCTTACCAGGACCTGCCGCCAAGTTACGAGGAGGTGATGAGGTACTTGTCGCAGCAGTCGTCGAAGAGATGACGCTCGCACCACGAGGCTTGGAGACGCGCTTATCGCTGACCAAGGTCCTCGGTTCTTCAAGAATCTCACCGACGCCTCTACTCTAAGGAACGGCTCAGTGACGCAAAGACTCCTTCTCACTCGTTTCCACTCCTTGTCTGGTCGACGCCGGGCCAACCAGAGCCGACCAGAACCAGTTTCGGTGCTTGGTGGTACCGCAGAGCCTCGGTACCTGACGTTGAGCTTTAGGTTCTGTACGTTAGATACTAAGGGACTCTGACACACTGGAGGATTATGCGTTGACTGGTGTTACCTACTCACCGAGGTTATTTGTAAGTTGTGCGTGAGTGTGCGTGTGTGTGTGTTGAGCGTTAACAGTTGTCGTCTTTTCAAATCTGCTCAAGCCGAACGAAGCTTGCGTGTGAGTTACTTGCCCCAGAGCGTCTCAGCTCCTCAGCAGTCCCTGCAGAAGAGCTGAAAACAGGCTTCTAGTGTTCCGTACTGTTCTTCAGCAACCGTGCTTCGGCATTCGTTGCGGCCGGGAACTTGGTGGTACCACACGGCTCAAATGTAAAATTATGGTCAGCGTTAATTAAGTGCGAGTGCGAGGGCTGCTTTTTCCGCTGCGGTCTTTCGATCAAGGTCCTTTTTAGATCATCCTACACAAGTTCATCAGTGGCCCCAAATCGAGCAAGTCATTACTTCCATGACCCTAAATGAGTGGTCATTCGAATGTGGTGTTTAGCATCATGAAGTCTCATCAGCGACGCCAGAGGATTACTTTTCATTCAGCTGTTGTGTTAAGCATCCTCAACTGTCTTCTACAACTTCTCTCAAAGACTGGATGTTTCTCTCTGGTGTTCATCATCCGTAAGTGTCTTCAGCACCGTGTGCAGAAGACTTGCCATTCCAGCTGTGGTGTTCAACACGAGTAGGATTCTTCAAAAACGTCTGTTAAAACGTTTGCCACTCAGCTTAACAGGTCATCGTCGATCCTACTCGAGAAACGTGCTGAAGGGTGGAGCATCTCGCCTTCAGTCAAGAACAGTCCGTGTATTGTGTCCAGGACTACGAGTTTTCATGAAGCTTAGTCGCATCATCGCCCTTGTACGGGTGGAATCTGTTGAACAGACAAACAATTTGTGTCGTGGTTACGTTTTCTAAAAGGTCGGATGTCGACTCGCCGGTTACAGTATCGCTCCTTTCATAAATGATGCAGGCAGAAAATGAACTGGTTGCGTGTGAGGCCGTTGCTTAGAACGTTTCTCGCAGCGCTATAACAAATCGCTGAGTGTTTCTCTCTTCGCCTGGCTGATGAGGATGAAAAAAAAGAATAGTTTGTTCTAGTGTGACCAGCCTGTTTACCTTCAGAATGCTCTAAGTGTTTATGTTAGTCATTTTACAGGATCAAGTGGGAATCATCACCCGAGTCTGTCTGTTTCAGGTTGTTTTGTTGAGAACAAAATCCTGGACCAACCGAACCATGGTACTCTTTAGTATTGGGATATTATCTTCATGGTAGCACATAATTGAACAAAAGCAGACAGTATGTTATACCTGGTACCTACTGACACCTTCGGATACGATATAATTTTGTCATTATTAATATTTATTGTTATTTTTAACGAAGCTTTGGCATTATCGAGAAGTGCACAATGTGTCAATCAAGTTTGAGATTTTCTCTGCTTCGTGCTTGTTACCTTTTTTCTCGTTGCGATTTTTTTTCTTTTTCAACGAAAACAATATTTTTTAATGAATGCAGGTTCAGGCCTTCCCAGACATGCGCTAACGTTTTTACAGGCGAAAGACGGGAAAACTTTAAATAAATTATATAAATTTTCTTTTATTTCTCGTATGACCTGTATTAGATTTCGACTTGATTTGACCAACTGCGAAGCAGTTTTATATTAGTAGTTTGTTCTAATAAAAATATTTGAGACAAGTGCAGTAAGATACAAAGGATACCAGTATTAGCTAACTTTCTATTAGGACGATGCTTGTTGAATTTAGCTGGGACAATATTTAGAAAAAAAGAAGAGTAATTCAGCTCAGAATAAATAAGTGTATATAAATGGGGAAGGACATTGAACTATTAGTTAAAATGAGCTTTCTAAAAAACAGAAACGCATCACTTTTTGTTTCCTTTAGTGTAATATTGAGCAAGAGCATCTGCGATACGCCGTAGGAGTGTCAGAGACTCTTTTAAGGCCGTGATATAGCGTTTACCTTGTTGAATGAAACAAACCAATAAAACATCAAACTACCCGTTCTTGTTAACTCAAAAGAAATGCATTGTTTTCTGGTGCAGCTCCGTGAACCCAAGCAAGAAAGCACCTTCAGCCAGGCGAAGCTATATTATAGGTTCTACTGTAAATCCTTATTTAAACATCCCCCGAGTTTTTGTTTTTACTACAAGAGTTATTTTTATTGGGACGTGTAAGGCCGAATATAGAAATACCGTTGCCAATTTCTAACCTTCACCACTGTGGTGTGTACTTTCTGGACCTTGTTCATGACACAATTTTCATCCTCATGAATGTATTACGAATGTTTATTGATTACTAAGCAACAATGTTAGAGCCTAAAACGACATAATTATTAAACGTATTTGAGTCGCAAGTTTGAAGGATTCTTTAGAAGAGCTAAGGAGAGATGTAGGATTTGTCTACTATAACAATTCACCATGTTCGTACCGGAGCGAAAGTTTTCATTTCATTTTTAGTTCATAGAAATCTGCGA
This sequence comes from Ixodes ricinus, assembly GCA_037355805.1. NCBI lineage: Eukaryota > Metazoa > Arthropoda > Arachnida > Ixodida > Ixodidae > Ixodes > Ixodes ricinus. Next base: position 11,369 of record JAZHYW010036709.1, read on the forward strand.
GTAACAGAGATGTCTGCCCATAAATGGCAGTGGTTCAGACGGTCTCCAATGTTCCTATGGCAGTCATGACTACCATGGATTATAAGAGATACCAATGTTCATATGTCCGCCATGGTTTATTGATATCTATACTTACCGCTTCTAATATAGTTATAGTATTTACGCTTTTGATGATCTTTGGGGCTTTCATGGTTTTAATGACTTCAAGGGGCCTTGGTCCCCGTAACACTGAACGGCTATAAAGAAGGTTAGGTAAAAAATGGCTCCAGTGTACTACACGTTCTTAAGCCGTCGATTTTGCGAGTCAAGCTCTCCGCCGCTTTATTTCAAACGTTCACACACGTGATTGGTGATGGTTGACATACAGGAAACCTTGTTTTCTTTTAGTCCCCTTTGGGCACAAGCGGGTTAAAAATCAAGTACTTATTTAAACGATTTTTGATATATGTCTCTCAGTGTACTTAGCTAAATGCTGTATAATGCTCATTAACAACGCGCGACAGTTTGAGAAATTAATAAGCTACAATTTTGAGATTATCAGGGATTTAAGTTAAATTAATGCGTAATGTGAGTGAAATTCTGTAGAGTCCATAGACACGGGAGTGTACTTTGATTTGTTTGCAGAATGGTTGCTACCATACTTTCACAAACTGAAATCCGGGACGATGTCAAGTTGCCAATTGTTTTGCCTTCAAAAAGAAAGAAAGCTGGCTCAAAATTTTACTTGCAAGACTTGAGGTTATTAAAAAAAAAAGAGGTTATCTTGAAAGTTTCCCAGTGGAAACTACGTCTTAAGCAATGTCCGTTTTGTTTTTTTAGGAAAAAAAAATCTAGCTCTATTTTTGAACTGAAAAAACAAAATCCCTGGACTGACCGATTTGAAAAGTGATTGAAAAGGTACAATTATATTTTTAAGTCGAACAGCACTACTTGTTTCGATGTTCGTAATTTGGGTTGGATTTTTTTATTGCATTCGTAGTTTCTTTTAGATTGATTTGACTCAGACGTGGTACGGAAAAGAAAAAAAACCCCATTAATCTTGGAGATTTTGTGAAGCAGCTACTGCAGCCAATCATATATCGATAAACCTAGTTCCTAAATTTCGGAGATTGTAGAGGTTTTTGACCTCTGTATTGCTATAACCGGCGCCCTTTAAGAATAGATCCAATAGCCGTTAGGCTTCACCTCAGTTAGTTGCGACGTCTGCTACATCTGAAGGGGCTAGCGTGGTCAGATGGTAACTGAGTTGAGGGGCTGCGTTGAATAGACATCAACCGAAACATATAATAATGCAAAATGCTCAACTTAATTTTTATGGCTGTGACGTAAAGTCGATCGATTCTCATAATTTCGACCAAGCGAAGCATCTTTCTTACGTTATGGACCTACTGCAGTCACTGACAAAATAGGAACGGCGAAGAGTCTGTCAGTTGTCTCGCTTCCAGAGTGAGCTCCTACCTTTCGTAATAATACTTCAGCGTTTCGTGTGCTTCGCGCGTGCACACGCAGCCAAAACACGGCGGGAAGCTAACGGCCCGTGCTTGAGGCTGGGCCCCTGCCGTTCTAATCCTGTCGCTGACCATAAAAGGATGAACCAGCTGTTAAAAAAAAAAAGTTGTAAAGATTCCTCGTTCAGCTGGGCTGCAGATTGGGCCTGAGTCTTTCAGGTTCTCTTCTCCACACTTTAAGAACAAAAGAATCTGTGAATTCGCTTTCGGGCAGAACACGAGGCACCCAATCATGGCGAGCTATAAAAAGATCCGAGCGAACGAGAAAGCTCAGAACGCGATTAGATCTTTAAAAAAGGCCAGACGTCATGCTCATTGACACTTCACACATGACATATTTTGGTACTATCGCATTCTGAGCTTCGTCGTTCAATTCGTTGTTTCGTATTCTGAAAAAAAAAAAAAAAAGAAAACAAACTTACAATGTTTTTTTTTTGTGCTGCCGCTCTTTTTCTTAGAGGATGTCATGGGTTCAGTGAGAGTCAAATCGTAACGTAAAGTTTAGACCATATTAGAGAGCTTGAGGGAACCGTTTTTTGCACACCCGATACGGTAGATGGACCCTCCGGTACCAACTGCGCATGTGCGAGTCTTCTGTGGTAGAACATGCGCAATTCGCACCGGAGGACCCATCGTAACCATATTGGATGTGCAAAAACGGTTTCCTAAAACTCCTTCTGAAAGTTATGCACACTGTGTTGTGAGAGGGACATGTAAGTAGGCGTGTGCAATTTTAGAGAACGGTTTAGTTCAACGATGGAGGAAAAACTATTGAGACGTAATTCGACTTTAAGACCGCTGAAAGATCAACGACTCGGGCAGCCTCAATATGTGTAGAAAACAAAAAATAGAAAGAGCAGAGGCGAAAAGTGGAAGAAGCGGTCCGCACGGACCAAAAGCGTTCAAAACGATAAATAATATTAATAAAAAAATCCGGCTTCGGCCTTTTGATCGTCACTATCCCCTGCCTTCTTCCTCATCAAAACGGATCAGTGTTCGCTCGATCAGTTTTCAATGAAGTCTTTAAATCGAGCCGGTGGGGATGGAAAAGAAATAAATAAAACGAGAGAGGGAAGGAAAGAGAGAGCCTACGGAGCGGACAGCGGAAAGCAACATGGTATAGAGACTACAATATTTTTAATAATCTTTTTTTTTTAAAGTCGTTGTGGTGCGGCTTTGGTCGCTCGAAGTTACGTGGGATCAGTTCATTGTGCAACATGACATCCCCTGCTCTTTGTACATCGTGGACATGCAGCCTCTTTAGACACTACTCGCCCGCCCTTTTCTAATGCTTGCCCATAGTATTCCATACTTCAGATATTAAAAATAAAACACAAAGAACCGCGATACAAACAGGGTATGCCAGATAGCGTACGCAAGCATGCCAGTCAGTACCAATCTATGCAATATGAACACGTTGCATCACGGGTCATATCATCTCATACTACTCGTGGCTTAATATGTGGTCACGAGCTTATAAACCTGTTCCTAGAGACACGTGGTATAGTGTGTACATCATGCTTAAAATAATAATAATAATAAAGAAAACTGCTCGGTTTATGAATGAGGTTTTGCAATGGAACACAAGTAACGTTCGGCGTGCCTCGCGGCCTTATCGAAAAATACACAAATAAAAAAAGAACACGTAAATGCAATGAACTTTTATAGGAGGAGAGGCATCTTTGATGTGGAGAGGGTCACACGGAAGAAAGAAGGAAGCAGCGATGGAGCCTGTCCACAGACCGAGCGGATTACTGCAGTGGATAACACGATCGTCGAGCGCTGAAAACGCAATTTAATCCTCGACGAGATTAGTTACGGGGCATTGATCGGCTGTAATCCTGTGCCTGAACTCTGAGCGAGGAGAGACGGGTAAGTGATCTCTCTTACCGACGTATATTTTTTTATTAATACTTCAAATGTTTTTGGGAGAGTCTGCAGTGGTTGTGTAGGGTAGCTCTTTTGAGTCCACATGGCTTGCCGCGGTTTTGGAAGGTTAAACATTTTTTTTAAATGCTTGACAGGGAAACCTTAGATGTCAAGCTCCAAATTCGTATGAACTCTGAACAGAAGAGTTTTGCTACTTCCGGGCGTTTTGTTGCTCTGAGGTGCAAGTTCACCACCGCAGCTGCAGCGTTCTTGCTGTCTGCATTCTAAACTGTGACGAGCTATAGGAGGCGCACTGGTGCCTATCAAAATGGCTGCCATCTGAATGATCCACGTAGAACAAGAGTACGAGGTTAGGTTTGACGCACAACTGTTTTGTTATACAGAAGGAATATTAGAGTCTCACATCAATATTTCGTGTCAGCAATCTGTAAGCAAGCATTCTTATCGTGAAGCCGATCATCTACCAACTAGAATGCGCGAACCTCACACCGCGGTACCGCCATAGCTGAAGGTTTCTAGTATGTCCAAAGCCACATCACATATGCGCACTGTTCTGCTGAGGACATGTTTGAGCAACTTCTTACCGCAGGCTCAATTTAAACGCGGTTAGACACGTTTAAGTAAGGGCCCGTTCACACACTTGCGTTCGACTAAGACCGACTGAGGTAAGACAGGCTTTTAAGCCTCTTGTAGATGGCCTACGCCCGACTTTGCAGCAATGCAACCGGTCATAAGTCATCAGAAGGGGCTTTAAAACCGGTCCAATGTCAGTCGGTTGTACTCAAACGAAAGTGAGCAAACGGGCCTTAAGTTTAAACCATCTAAAACATCAGTCCCATTTTTCTAAAAGACGGCAATTTTTGTAACGCTTATCGTCTAGCCGAAGATCAAGGGCCAGCCAGTATTAGGAAGGAGAGAACAACCCAGACAGACACGTCAAAACAAACTGCCCCAAGAGATCCACCGACCGAAGGAGTTGCTGGTACCGGAGTTCCCGGGGACTGACGACGCATGGCATAAAGATGACATCTGCTAGTAGACCCGTTGAATGACTCATGGTCAGCTTGAAGCGGGCCTTCAATGGCCAGCCATGACGCCCAGCCTGAAACAGCGCAGTCATCAGAGTCTGTCTCGAGGCCGGAAACATCCACAGCCCGGCAGAACACCAACAATGAAGCGACCCGGGCGCCCAATCAGGCAGCAAAGCAGAAAGTCGATTTCTCCATCGATGGTCTTCTCTCCGATCGCACTTCCACGACTCAGTCGTCCTTCAAGGTCGACTTGGAATTCTCGCCGGGAGCTGAGGAGTGTTCAGAAAAGGCGAGTCCCGACGACCGCGGCTCCCGGTTTGACTGGCTCCAGTGCAGCCGCTACAAGCCACCTAAGCTACCACGTAAGCTGCCTGGAGAAATTCTGCTCCTTGTATCTACACTATTAGTTAAGGTCACTAAAACGTTAATCAGCCTTATTAATATCAATAAATGTCTAAGGGTCATATTGACGTATCCCTCCTCAAGGGCCATTGATATAAGAATCCGAATATGTCACGTAATCCTGTTGATCTGAACGTGTGCCGTGAAGACGTTAGGACTGCCAAACCAATCTTTAACTTATTGTGATTGGAAATGATCCAAACTAGTATGGGCTTGCATACTTTTTATTAGTTTTAAGGCGAAACACAGTACAGGCTTTGTCGCAGTCTATGGCTTTTTTGACTTCGAGAGTTACTGATTACATGTTCAAGACAATGGAAATCCAATTTTATAAGTATTGTCGATCGTCGCTTAAGAGAAAAAGAAGAATAATGTGTGTACACTTCTTAGCAGAGTGAAAGTATAGGAAATCATTGTAGAGACTACGGAGGAGGTTCGACAAATGACATTTCCGGAAGTAACGGCTGTCACTCTAAAGTTTATATAAGTACCATTCTCGATGTCCATACATCTGTGAAGTGCATATCGCCCAGGCCACCAATGCCGAGAAAGTGGGCCGTGGATACATGCGCGGTGTCTCTGATATTTCGCAAAAGAGAACTACTGTTCTTTTCTCATTGACGAGGGTTGAGATAGATAAAACAAACACGGAAACGCCGTAGTCGCGGACAGTTTAAAAAACCAGGGGCTTGGTGAGTATATAGGGCACCTTATCATTGCTCCGCAGACAATCAGATCGCGACATTAGCCCAAAACAAAACGACAACGAACCAATCAGAAAGCATCCGAAACACAACAGACTGCAACCTGCGTTTCTTAGGTTGTTAGTAATTCGTCAACCCAATTGGCGTAAGAAAATAATTAATGCGAGAGACTGTCCACGTACGACCGGACCATCACGTCTCGTTTTCCCCCAAGCAAAACCTGGGTAATACGGGCTCTACTCTGAGGATACTTCGTGGTTTCCGTGTTTGGCCTCACGACGGGCGAGCTCCTCATTGGTGCTCCCTTGCAGGCCGACGCGAGTTCCCGAGGAGGCGCTACCTGGGCAGGAATCCTCGGATCCCTTTTACGGGGGCTCAGGTGTCGGCACTGGAGGCGCAGTTCCTGGCGAACCGCTACCTCAGCGGGGCTCAGGTGCACCGTATCGCCCACAACCTCGGACTGACCGAGACGAGGGTGAGTTCTTGATGGTGATGAATCTTCAAGTATTTATACTCCATGTCACTAGTTGCGTGCAGTACAGGCGAAGGCAACGCCAGGCGAGGGGAGAAAGGGCAAGCACTAGGAAGGCTGGGGACGAGGAGAGAAACCTCCTCTCCTCTCTAACGTTCCTAGTGCTCTCCCTTTCTCCCCTCGCCCTCTATTGCCCTCCTCTCCCGTCCCGCCTTCCTAGTGCTCGCCCTTTCTCTCTTCGCCTGGCGTTGCCTTCGCCTGCACTGCACGCAATTATTGACAGGGAGTATAAAATAGGGGGATCGGAGGCCGCCAGAGTTAGCGCATCGCAGCTCGGAGCCCGTGGAGGGAAAGCTAGCGCTGCAGAAACCGGGGATCCTGGGCTCAACCTTCAGCCTTTCCCTCTTTGATCTGGATTAGCATTGTACCGGTGTGCGGTCGTGTATCACTACGGAATGATGCACATTAAATACACCAGGTGAGCAGCGGTTCTGCACTGGCTAAGTTCCTCATTCCCGCTGTCTAAAAACAGACACAACACAATTACTTTTTCTTCGCAAAAGTGTTCGAATTAAATGAGCACCCACCAAAGGAACCTTTAATGCGAGAGAGCGGCATAAAGTACAAAATGACTTTTTTCGAAGGTGACGAAGGTAAACAGAATCACTATTAATGGTGATTATTTTTATCTTTACCCTTGTGTCAAAACAAGTTCCTAAGGTTTACATCGTTGATAACGTAAATGCGCAGGTTACCTGACAATATGTTCTGAGTCTCAAAATGTTTGTCTGATAGGCATTTGGAAGTACCTGATGTCTGATATGCATTGCCAATGTCAATGTCTGATGTTTGATCACAATATAAATGCCTGATAGGATTTGACCGAGAAAAACAACAGCATTGTGGAGTGGCTGGGGAACTTTGGACTGACTTAAAATGACGTCTGATGTCTCCGATGTACATGCAAGTTGGCCAGTGAATAGGGTGGCCAGAATCCTAAAAGTAGAAAACGGGGCATTGGAGGAAAGGGGGAGGGGAGGGTGTATTGAGGGTGAGGCAGAGAGAAAAGGCTCTGGTACGTACTATTGATTTTAATGTTAAAGCGCACATTTTTTAGGGGTTCTTCATTAAGAACGTGCTTTTTTTCCCAATTTTTAACCCGTTGAGAGTCGTCGTCGTACATGTACGTCGGCGATTACACATTTGAAAGTGTTCGCCAAAACGTGAAACCATGCGCACCATGAGAGATGTTGCTATTTGTTCTGTCTTTGGCAAACTTTAAACGTGATATTCGCATGTTGTTTAACTTATCTGGGCTTATTAATAGTTTTGAAATTAAGTGCTTCACTCAAAGTTATCGCCCGAGACGGTCGCTTCGCATGTCGGCTGCTCCGGAGTTTTAACGCTCCTCAGAATCGAATTCAGAAGATGAGAGCTAATCATCCCATGGAGATGCTCTGTTAAGTACCGCCGGAATCTCGGGGAAGCGGATGCTCCAATATGAAATCGAATGGAAGTAAGGTGACACCTTTCACCTTCAAATACTGTTATTCTAAAACTCGAAGCACCTCATCGCGGCATAATGCCACGCTATGCATTGTTGGAATCAGTGGGAAGCAAATCCATACGCGCTGCGCTCCTGGCCTAGATGTTTCTGGAGAATGCAACGCGCGTGGGGACGGATCTATGAAGTAGTCTATTGATGCTTCGAAACCTGACCAGCTTGTAAACACTGTACGTGTTTCGCTAGATAGTCAAGAAAAACTTGTGCATTGACTCTTTGTTTATATTCCTTTAGAAACGATATCCAACCAATAAAAACCGTCGTTTGTGAAAAAAAGAAGAAATCGAGCGTGAAAGGGCTCAACAACGAGAAAATATTGTAAAACAAATCATAACAAATTCAGTCATTTAGAAAACATCTGCCCCACACGTTTATGCAAACATGATATATTACGAGATATGACCACATAAATCTCAAAGTTATATACTCTATGGAAGGTGCGTATTCATAGTATTTGTTTAAATAAAATCGCGTCTGTAGCAAGTAAACATTTTCTTCCGGTTTTCTTCCGCCGAACTATTCAAGTTTTCAGAAAAACGGTACACGAGGCTTCACTGAGACAAAATTGCGGGACAACAGAAATGGACTTCAAAAACGAGACCGTCCCGGCCAAAACGGGACGTTTGGTCACCCTGTCCATGAAACATAACTGCTAAACATTTGGACTTGAACGTGCATCTGGCCGTAGTTAGCACACAAATTGGCGCCGGTACAAATCCAGTCCAGATGAAAGCCTGCAAGGACTGGGATATTAAATACCTTTATTCATACGTAAAACGCGGCGCAGAAACTAAAAAAAAAGAGAAAATCACATGAGCGTGTTACGCGTTTTTAACTCAATGCTTGAAACACGAGTAATTAGAGGTACTTCGACCTGTTTTCGGATTCTCTTTTCACTCTTTTAGCAGACCCTACTCGAACTGTAGGTCGGTTATTGACACTGCGTTTTAATTAAACCTCCCACACGCTGCCGCCCCTTCCCCTCCTTTAATTTTCTTCCTTTCCCACAAAACCCCCTTCCACTCAGAGGGCGGAGCACAGCGCCCACGACGGCCCATAAATTCACTAAGCCAACCCCGTGCTTCGCTTCCATCAAACAGATGACGCAACTCTGGTCCTTATGCAAACCACAAAGCCACGCGTGTCCCTTTTCATTTGCTTCGCGGTCCCTTAACCACACAAGCAGCCAACCGGTGTTTCACATCGTTGCCGACAGCAGACCGCCCCGGACCACGCTGAACAGCACCCTCTTCGGCAAAGGAGTCCATCCATGCAGACCCAATCGGACACGACAGGGGAGAGAGGGGAGAGAAGGGGGGAGAGGTGGAGATGGCAACCATTCATAAATTTTTGAGGCGGCAGATGCTCTGTCCTCCTGCTAGGTCACGTGGACAATGGCGGTGACATGTGCGCGTTGTGTCCGTATACCTCGATTCGGCCATTATCCGCGTAACCGCCTCTTTGACCCAACTCCGACCGCGAGGCAGGTTAAGGCTCCTGCGGTCAGTAGACCTGTGGCGAGACTTCTGTGGGAACAAGAGGAGACTCTGGAACCGAGGGCTGGGAAGCTAAAGTTAGTTGTGTTTTTTTTAAATGGTTTCTTCGTTTATATTTAGGGTTTGTTGATACGAGTTTAGTTCGTGTCTTGGTCCCGGTTATGGCTTTGGTATGATTTTGACGTGTGAACATAAGCCGAGCGAGGGTTAGGGGGGGGGGCGTCCTTATCTAGGGAGTATTGACGGTTCTCTGGCAGATCAGTGGACAGGAAATATTTTTTGTCGCGTGGATTTGAGTTTGGATACGGTCGTGACGATCTGTTTGTGGACCTATATCTGCAGTGACCATGACAAACTAGCACATAAACAGTGTCGTTTCCGCTACGAGACCCCGTCTAAATTGCACTTTTTTGTTTGTATTTTTTGCTGAGAATTCTGGTATTCAAGCGCGTCAATACAAAAAAAAAAGTGTTGTGTCATTTTTTTTTTTGGGGGGGGGGGAGGGGGGTTGAGTAACATTAGTTTTGATGGTCCGGATGGAAGCACCAAGATGAGGTCCTTGCATTGTCCTTCTTAGCGAAAATTTCCGAGACTAGAGACACAGAAGAAACTACGACGGAGTGTCTGGAATTGCGTTTCTGGTGCCCTTCACTGGATACATTTACAAACTTTGCGTGTGAAAACTTTTAAATTTGTTAGTTTTTAGTCTCTGAAATAACAAGAACTTGTAATCGAAATACGCCTCTTGCTGGCGTGAATGTTAAACCTCACTGGAGGAGTGACACTGTAATATTTGTCGATTTCCCTAACAGACGTGAACCGGTTCGCAAACTTTCGCGAAAGTCCGCCGAAAATGGCACGGTGATATTAGACCAAACTTTGAGGAACCTCTAAAACGTATAGGTACAAAATACTATTGCTCGGCGTTGTTATTGTAAAATTAAAATAAACCGATAAACGCCATATTGTGGCGAGCCTCGCGTACCAATATTTTAAGTACTTCAAATGTTTCGTGGGGACATTGAAAACAAAATTTGAGGTATATTTCATGGAGCGAGGTTGCTACATTATAAAACCAAATCCAAAAAACAATGCTTAGTCAAATACTTAGAAAATAATCTAGGAAACTGCACATTGTTTAGGCAACGAGACAGCTAATATGAACTCATTTAAAAGTGTTAATATTTTTCGGCATGCATTGCAAGTACTATATATCACTTTATCTTAAGACAGAATCTTCAGCGAAGACAAGCATGGACATGGAAATTTGAAAGGCAGATTTTTCAAGCTTGGTTAGCTCATGGGGTTTAAGAATAGCGGCGACACGGCGAACTCTCGGAAACTGATTAGCTCCCGTGACTGGCGAATGCGTAGACGTAGCGCATTCACGCGTCGTGATTGGCCCAACTTGGCCTGCACCTCATCAGCTCCGGTTCGTCCCAAGGCGGAACGGGTTAGAGTCCGGCCACGCATTCAACGTCAGTGGACGATGCTTATTGGCTGACCCGAAGCGATCGCAGCTCCGTCTCGCGACGTACGCCATCTTCTTTTAAGTGCATCGCTTCTCCCGATTCAAGCGAAGATCGAAAGCGTTCGTTATCGGCAAAGCCTCGCCGAAACTTTGCGCGTTTGTTTTTATTTTAAATGTTTTAAGCTTTAGGATTATTGAATTGGTAACGAAAGAGATTGTCCGGATATAAGTGGATGTCAGAGTAACTCGGTTACGCTCCGATGAAGTTCAGGCCACGATTGGATTATACGAACGTGCGATGGGGGAAAGATATATGGCAACGAGACGGGGGAAACTTTCTCCTCGTTAGCTATCGGCGTGTCAATCTCACTTTGCCGGTCGACCGTACAACGACGAGCAGACTTCTGGAATTTATATATTGTTGGCCGTTGAGGTCACAACCGGATTCTTCAAGATGTCATCGATTCGATTAATGCGCTACACAGCTCGGCCAACTAGAAACGGAAGTCAATTCGGTGAACGCGATGCGTACGGTGGGCGGCACTGTCGACGCGAATTCGGGGTCCACGCTCGCTTAACCTTTCAGTACTCTTTTTCGTCTGTGTCGTGAGTGCATCACCGGAAAGGGCGCGTTGCAGTTAAGGTCGGTTCTCACATGCAGCGAAGCGCTAATGTAGCGCTCCTCACGTGCCGTCAGCTACTTATCGTCTGCCGTGAGCAACAGTTTTGACGGTGCGTTACAAAGCTGGTGAACGCTCCCGTCAGCACGCGCTTAGCGCGAGGTAAGCGCTACGCTTGTAGCGCTCCGCTTCATGTGTGAACAGGCCTTTAGTGGGCATCGTCAACAAGTAACCAACCGGACACGCAAGAAGTCAACAAACAGACAGATATGGGACTTCGTCAAGTTAACATTTCTCGTGCTGAATTTAACGTACTCGTGCCGTTGACGGTGGGGAGGAACAATCAGTGGGCAGTTTTAGCATAGCGCTTGTGTAGGCTATCGTCTGCTTAGGCATTTCTATTGGTAGCTCTCACTGTGACACGGAGCATGACGTAAGCACGCGAAACATCATGCTCAGTGCCACAACGCAGACGGTTTTTTGTGTCTAAACATAGTTTCAGCCTTGTCATTCGCCATGCTCCCTCCGTAGATTGTATAGACCAACTCAAATCTTTGATGTATAGACCAACTCAAATGTTTGACATCACGCCACTGCGCATGCGCGGATGCTGCGCCTCACGCGAATCTGGTTTCTGCGCATGCGCACTGCCCACACCCGGTGTCCTGACGTCACCACAACCCCTGCAAAAGAAGCAGACGAACTTGCGCTCTGCATTAGTCTGATTTACCATTACCACGAATAATGTTTTTGGTGAGCCATGTCCATATCACTCTCTCTTTCTCTGTTTATTTCTCCCATTCTCGCGCAGGTGAAGATATGGTTCCAAAACAGAAGGGCCCGAGAGAAGCGAGAGAGGCCGCCAGCTACCCTGACCAACGCTCGCGTCGACGAGACATCGGTTCCAAGGGCCTCGGCAGCTGTCCCAGAACTGTCCGGCGGCGTTCAGCAACAGCTCCGCCCTTTTCAGCCTTTCTCAGCCGGTGTTCAGAGTTCAGCAAACGCGGTGCTGAGTAGGATGGAAGCCAGCTTCCTACCTTTTGCTTACTGGCCACCCCCGCCTCCGCTGCCTCCGTCGACATCTTGGTTCCACAAGACAGAACAGTATCCGTGAACACGAGGAGAGTATAAAATAAAGCGAACCAATGCTTATAACTGTTTTCAGTGCAACTCATTAAGCTAAGTCGAAGTTAAAATATTTTTTTATTGGGTCATTCTCTCGAAGATCAAACATTTAGGTTCACGAAGAGTTATGGGCGACATTGACTTTAGTTTACTATCTCTGTTGCTCAATGGGTAATTAATTTGTTATTTTCATAGGAAACACAGACGAGCTCCCAGATGTTTATTTATACCGTAAACAAATATTGTAGAGCCTACTCAAGATAAAATAAGCGACAGCTATTTTACAACTTAATTTGTTTGGGCTTATCAGAATGCGTTAAGTTTTTATTTTTCAATATTAATATTCGCAATAACATAAATTGTTTATACATACTTACATTATACACACATTTTTTAATAACATACCGTTATTCGCCTGACCGTTACACGACTGACCATTCGGGCAAATTTATGTCATATATATATATATATATATATATGACATAAATTTGCTCGTTCGCCCGAATATATATACGGCCCGAATGGTCAGTATATATATATATATATATATATATATATATATATATATATATATATATATATATATATATATATATATATATATATATATATATATATATATATATATATATAGATATTGTTAGGGTGATGCTGTCGGCAGCAGAAAGCGACAGGGGACAGTACACGACGATAGAACAGACAAAGGATTGATGGAGGCCGAGCCGGCCCGTGGGGCCTGGCGCGAGATGGTCGCGCGCGCCACTGCCCGGTCGTCGTCGTCTTCACCTTCCTAACAGTACTCCCTCCGACGAAAACGGCCGACCCGGCCGGTGAATAAATGAACATATAAGCACACTTACAACGCAACACACACACAGAAGAACAAAGGACGGCTGCCGACAGCGAGGGTGAGGATGAGGATTGAGACGTTGGAATTTCGGCCTCCTTCCGCAGCGTCACAGACCTCTGCACCAGCCACACGACAGCACGGTCCGGGCTGGGGGACGCACGTCACTGAGAAGCGTCAGGAACGTCGGGGGCTGGGGATGGGGGCGGGGGGTAGATCGTCTGTCGGCTTGCCCGATGCGGCTTCGATCGGATTCGTCTTGTCGCGGCGTCGGGTCGGGGGCTGGGCGACGGGGCCATGGGCTGGTGTTTGGTCTGCTGCCGCGGATGACTGCCTCAACGAGGCGGGACGTCTGTAGGATCGAAGCGGCGCCGATGTTCAATGAAGGAGATGAGTATGGCTCCGCACCTCCACCATACTGTTGGGGTGATGCTGTCCCGGCAGCAGAAAGGACAGGACAGTGGGACACGGTAGACAGAACCCGCCACAGGATTTGCGTGGAGGCCGAGCCCCGGCCCTGTGGGTACTGGCGCGAGATGGTCGTGCGTCGCCACTGCCCCGTCGTCGTCTTCACCTTCCTTAACAATATATATATATATATATATATATATATATATATATATATATATATATATATATATATATATATATATATATATATATATATATATATATATGACATAAATTCTTGCTCCGAATGGTCAGTCGTGTAACGGTCAGGCGAATAACGGTATGTTATTAAAAAACGTGTGTATAATGGAAGTATGTATAAACAATGTATGTTATTGCGAATATTAATATCGAAAAAATAAAAACTTAACGCATTCTGATAAGCCCAAACAAATTAAGTTGGTAAAATAGCTATCGCTTATTTTATCTTGAGCAGGCTCTACCTAAGATAAGCTCAAGACTCTAGCTCAAGGCTTCACTCAGATATATATATATATATATATATATATATATATAAAAACAAACAAAAAAAACTCTCAGTTCGAATTTGATATTTTTAACACCACAGGAACGTATGTCTGTTTCGTCACTGCAAGGTATTTCTCATCGAGATGTTATGAGAAATAGCACATTAAAGATCTGTTACAGAACTGACACATAAAAATGTACGCACTTGTTCTTATTGATTCATAAGCTTCAATAACATTTTAGGTTTTGGCCCAAGGTGAATGGCTCTTGTAAGACTTTCCCTGCAAACATGTTAGACAGTCTGCATACGTACAAGTTGAATTTGGTTGGCAGAAGTGTTTAAATAAATCTGTATATATATATATATCTTTCATGACCACTGAAATTCAAGTCGGTCATACTTGTTTCTTCTTACAGATTCTTAAAAATATAAATACTTTCGCAACAATGGACGCTGAGATCATATAATCAATTGGAGATGACGTAGGTGTACGATTTTATGAATCAAACTTATAAAAGTTTACTTCGCTAAAACAAAAGTTCACGCCTTTACAACTTGTGTGGTTGTTAGCAGATGCAAACAAACAAAACAAAACAAAACAAATGTTGAAATAACACATAGGACGCAACCTAAAGTGAATTTTTTTCTAAAATAGTCTTAATTATGAGTACTTGCAGATATTTGCTTTTAGGACACCCTGACGTTTTGCTATACAAACTATATTCTAGGTATGATGGGAGGAAGGCGTTTGAAAGTTACCTGACAGTCTCATTAATGTTTATTTTTCGGGAGAATGACCCTAATATCAGAAGTCATGAAGTGCTCACTTGATAACCTGTGTAGGTAGCGTCTGACCCCAGCGGTAACGGTCGATCTGCAACTTTCCTTTTTTTTCTTTTTGTAAAATGAAAGGATGCTATCACAAGCAGTGTGGCAGCACTTCGGTATACATGACAAAATTCTCGTACCTACTCGTAGGATGGGACATGGCGTCACGCAATGTGGTCACATAACGTGTCGTCACGATGATCACTAAACGTCAATTTTATCGCTAAATGTAGCGGGGAAGCACGCGGACAGACGGACAGACATGTTTCTGGAATTTTGGGTTTGGGGAAACAGCGAAAGCCACTCTCTCGGGAACAACTGCGTGCATAATGCCCACGGTGTACACGGAGCTCAAATAATGGTTTGGTTTTTAATGAGCTTGGCCAGCGACTAGGGCGATGAACATCAAACTTCAGGGTAATAATGTCTTCTGTTAAAATTTGAGCAAGTTTCCTGGATTCAGGGGTGCCGCTTCCTTGAAATACTGAAAACAAACCGAGTATGCAATGACACGATTATCGCAAATGCTTGTCGCCAAACACGGTACTTGAGCGCTGGTGTGTCGTCTGAGGCGTCCCTGTTTGTGCTCGCTGTTTTTTACAATATTCAACGCGCACAATCTTGACCGACATTTTCAATTTGTTAAAGTTTATTTCTAATGCTATCCCTATCTCATATATATATATATATATATCAGTGACACCTTCCATGTTTGTGCCTCTGATCCGTCCCTTTTGTGCGTAATGCTATTCACCGTCATTTTACGAAGGCTTGAAATCGGATGCTGGGAACGAATGAAAGAGGTCCTTGAAAGGGCGCTTTAGACGAGTTCGTCACTCAGCGGAGACTCGTCCTCTTCTGACTCTTCGCAACGCGCAGCACCTCTGCGAGAAACAAAAACAGGAGAAGAAAATGAAACGTAAGTTACTTTTAAAGAATCGTGTAGCTTGTCCCTAGACAATTAGAGGAAAGGGCGACCTTCCGGAGGAATGACCACTGGAAAATTCAGTATCTATATTGATATACTGATACAATTGGTGCTTTAATGCTTTCGCATCAAAAGGCAGGACGTCTCTTTCAGATGCCCGACCCCTGGTATGGGTCCTTTTCCTTCGGCGGTGCATTGGCTGCGCGTACACGTTAGAAGCTCACGAGGCACCGAAAATGCACCGAAGGTGTAAGTCCACACTGGAGGTGGGACAACTGAAGTGCCCTCTGCGTTTGCATCCCGTCAGTAACTACATAGGTGTGCCTATCCCGAAGCTGACGGCAGCATGGTGGAATACGTACTCCAATCTCGTTCCAACACTGGAAGCAATAGACGCACTGGCAGACTTCGGTCGTGCAAACGTAGAAATGCGGAGTCTCTCGGGGTCGTCGCACACGAGACACACCTTCGCTGGGCGAGTCCCAAGACTTGCAGAAGCCTGTAGGCGCGCGGAGCCATCTTGCGGACGAATTCGAACCAACCGACGTCGAGCTGCGAATAGGACGATCTACACATCACCCCACTGGGGAAGAGGACACTGTAGTCACCGATAACCAAATATACGCGGGACGTGGCGAGCACAGATAATCTTATTATCGCCTAGCAGCTTTAAGCTTGTGGAAAAGTGGTCCTGAAGGGGAAACAATTGACGTCAGAAAAACTCTGAGTGTCATGATGTCGGATGTCGCGATCCTAGCGGTTGGTCGTAGAAGTTCCGGGAAAGAGCATCGAGCAAACGCGAGTGTCGCTGTGGTCGCAGCGTCCCAACTCTGAGGCTGCAGAAGCTTCTGTGGACTTTCAAGCTGGAGAGCGACATAGCAGCAACCAGGCGTCTGCTACATCCACCGCCGCTGCTTCGATACCGCCAGGATCGCGGTCGGCGACAGCATGACACATCTATGACGTCATCAGTACTATAACTGGAGTCGAATTTTGCGTGCTGGGCGATTTTGATGGGGTTGATGAAGGCGTTCACGAATTATACGTACGTCGAATTCTCTCTCGGACGAGCCGCCGGATCCTATGACGGACGTACTTGATGTATCCCACCCTCCTCTTGAGCGTTTTGTTGTACAGGTGAATGATCCGTTTCTTCTCTCTCTCTTTTGGGAAACCGAAAACAACATATTCGCTTCAGTAGTTCTCGTTAAATTATTCGATCGATCAATCATACTTTTAAGGCCACTGCTATTAAATTACAGTAATGGTATCGTACACGTTGCCGTGAGGGTAGCAGTAATGAGATACTCGGCGGTGACTAAATAAAACGCTTAGTGTTTTTACTAAAAATAAAATAAAAACAATAACTAAAAAAATAGGCATTGATATTTTTCGAATTACAAGATGCAATGCAGTTCAACCGGTTATAGTTATAATCTCGTAACCATAATATACTATACTCACTGACAGCTTACGCAAATGCATAGCGTAGCATATGTTCACAATTCTAGCTTCGTGACCTCCTCGATCGGCGTCTTTATCTGGCTAATGCTGCAATCTCATTGGCTACTGGTTGGCTATCTTTGTGGATTGGCTACTGGGCTACTATAATAAGATGTCCCAGAACTGGCAACGCCCTGCGTTTCTTAAATTATCAGTATTTACAGTATCAACTTGTAGAAAACAAGGACAATCTAAAAGAGCAAACTTTAATCGTATCTGGGCTTGGCTTCCGTGTCTTCAACCGTGGGCGCACAATACTCCTTGCGTAAGTGGACGAACATACTGTACAGCGAACCGGCACGTCTTGCGAGATTAACGGCTAACATCCTCGGCTGTCCGGCCTTGATATGTTCGATAGCACTGACCTATTTTGATGGGCTGGCTATGAAAAAGCAAGCCAGGATACCGGGTGTTGATAGCTGGCTAATCTCGCGACCGGCCGGCGTCCGGCTCGCGTGGTTCCTCTTGCCGCCAGCATGACGCGCGCATGTAGCTCGAGACAGCACGCTCGCTGTGGCTTCGCTGACTGCTTTCCACCACTGTACATAAACTAATATCATAGTATATATTAAACGATCAAGCAAGTTACGTGGTGCACACGTTTCATTGTTGATTTCAGCGCTGGGAAGCAGAAACGAGCGAGAGAGCGTGATAATTGCTCCGCAGAAATAAGTTGACATTTTTTGTTTCAGTCAAAGTAAATATAAGGAGATCGCTGTGCGCTAACACACCGCAACTCGGAGCACGTGGGGCGAATTAAGCTCGCGCTGCAGCAACCCAGGGATCCTGGGTTTAATCCATCAGCTCTGTCCGTTTCGATGTGGATGAGCATCGTACCGGCGTGTGGTCGTGTAATCGCTACTGCGTGATAAGCGTTAAAGACTTCTGGGTGCAGGTGGCACTGCACTGGCAAAATGTCTCACCTACAGCGAAGACACCAGACAGCCCTTCATGGCTGACCATAACTGACCATACGCGTTCTACACAACAGAATCACTTTATGCGAGTAGAGCGCTCACCTTTCTGAAAAAATAGGCGCAGACAACTCGTCTGAACCTCAAAACAAACAGCTCGGCGATTACCAGTGATATCATGGCAAGCGTAAACAAGATAAAGCCGCGCGATCAGCCACCGTGACGTCTTCACTGGTTTTGGGAGGCAGTCTACAATGTAAAAACACACAGTTAACTCTAACACCTTTGTGTGGAAGCATAGTTGCAGTCAGTGTCAGTGACTATAATAATATCACTTTATTGTTTTTTTGTAGTGTCCAAAAACATCCACATAAGCGAATCATCGGAACACTCTAAGAACATAAACCGAAGCATTGACCCAATACATTAAACCATTAAACTGTTTCGCCCTCACAGATTATGGGTATTACTATCAAAACAAGGGGGGGCAACGCGATACGTTCCATCAAAGTTCTACTGCAGAGATTATACTCTTAAACAAATAAAACGAAATCAAGCAGCACAAAACATCAAATGCTAGAAGTATTTGACTTTTTCAAGAAATTTTCAGCATACATGTTCATATCGGGTTCATACATTTCGTTATAAAGAGGCTGAATTCTAAACATGGGCGAGGCACGAGGGTGGTTATTAAATGATATATCTGTACAAAGGTAGTCTTGGAACTCAAGATAGGCCGGGAAGGCTTTACTAAAAAAATCTTATCGCTTTAAGGTAATGGTAACAATGTTATTGTTTCCTGGTATGGTCTATATAATTACGATAAAAGTGTGTCTTATACTTTGATTACCAGGCTACTTGCTGATATCGAACGGGTTCTTTTTGCACGAATATCTGAGTACAAATTACATTTTAAGTAGATTACCTATCGTGCCTGCCTCCTCCATAGCAATGAACAGAATCTCTGATAAAAACAAATCCGGCTTGTAACTTTTCGATCTAGATAACTCCTTTGTGTCATATATATCCCCACTAGTCCGGCAACTGTCTTAATGTTTAGGCTGTTTTGCAGCTTTCCGTGGTTCGTAGTTTTCTAATATTATGTTAAGTTTTTGCTCTTGCAAAGCCGCAGGCAACGAGTATACATATTAGGCAAGGTCCATGCCCCTCATCCACCCCAAAACACGAGTCAATTTGTTTTTAATTTTAGACCACCGACTGGTGCCCGAGTTCGGCGTCATCCTTTTCTAAACGCTTTCTTCCAATCAAAACGTCGCGCTGGTATGACGTCAGGAACAATGTGTGCTGATGTTTTGTAATGAACAGAGACTGTGCACGGGAAACTACGCTAAGCGAATTCGGTTTCCTTAAAAGAGATTCGTTACTTAAAGGGGTACGGAAACAAAATGTTTGCACTTGTTCTTGGTTTATGATCGATCTATGTTGCTGGCAGTCCACAAACACTAGTCTGGACGAGTGTTTCTGGGCTGCTGCCAGAAGTGTCAAGATAAACTAAGTTTAAAACAAATAAACATATTTCAAAATTGCGTCTTGTGGTGGTCTCGTGAAGCTTCGTGTGGAATGCTGCCACGTCATAAGTTTCTAAGAAGCGAGCGTCAGTTACGAGGCAGTATGGCTCGCTCGTCGAGTTACTTATGAGTCCTGAAGGTAAATTTGGCAGTGAACGCTGACGCGTTTACTACGTTGTATATGTTAAAGAGGGTCTTGAAACGATATCGAGGTGGAGTGTTCATGACTTTACAGAGGCGTACTGGTCCTAATCTGGCCCAACTATACTCGCACGGACCGCCACTGGTTCAGAAGCCTCTTGGTCGCGATGAAATTGCGAGGATAAAAGGCGACTTTCTTTCAGTCTTGCCTTCGCAAAGCTTGATGACGTAATTGTGGGATCGAAACCACCTGACTGACGACACTCGAGCGCGGCTCATGGATTAGACACGAGAACTGCGTGAGCACTCAACTTCGGCTGGTAATAATCAATGCCTCGGCGGACACTCGCGTAATGGCTCGTGTCCAACCACTGCGGTGATGAGAATAGCCGAACTCTAACAATTCCTGGAGCTCAGCACGCGTTTTCTACTTTGCCGACCCCAGCGCGTGGCTATGATTAACGTTGGCGGCATAGGGTAGGTACCAGGCCACATGGCCGATTGTTCTGGCTCCGAGTTGAGGGGATGAACGATGCTCATACTTCTAGAATTTATTTGCCGACCGCCATTGCATATAAAGAAAAACTAAGGCAAGTTTATGCGGTTATTAACGTTAGGGAGCTATTCTAACTAGAATTTAACGAAAGTCGAAAAATCGTGTTATGGCCCCTTTCAAAGCTTCAACAGTGCTTCCGCAACGTGCATTCCACGCCATCAAGATCGCCATTGTTTGCAGACGTTAGGTAGGAGCTTGATCTGAGGATGCTGGGACCTTTGACAGGCCAACCATACCACCCCCCTCCCCGGATACGCTCTGAATATCGCGCTCAAAAATGGCACCCAGTGAATACCTTCTATACATAGCTTGCAGGTGTCGCCATTGCTGGGTACTGACGGTTATTTCTACTTACCGGTTCCCTCGGAGCTATCACTTCTGCGGTGTGAGGCTAACACGGTGAACCGAACGCGCACGGCACATAAAATAGCGGCATGGCCGCGCAATGACGTTATGGGAAAGCTATGTATAGATCTTTCCAAAAAAGGTCGCCTGGTCGGTTCCATTTTTAGTGTTCTTGTGTATGGCGCGTGATTTGCTCGCTTTCCAAAGCGACGTACATCCGCGTGCTGGGCTGAGGAGATCGTACGCTGGGATGAGGACTTGTAAATATTGGAATGGCGTTACCGCCACCGAGCGGCAACGCTCGCGATTACAGTACCCTTGGCATCCTGTGGCAACTCACCGGACGCCATATTTGAGGTCCTGTCTGACGAGCATTGCTCGGAACGAGCTCACACTAATAGGCTGCTGGACTGGTAATCTTGATGGTGTCGAATGCACGTTGCACAAGAACCGCTGATGCGCCATCGCGCGCTCACAGTCGCGCACACAGCTATGGCCGCCAGTGAATACTCCTATTGACCTCACGAGCGCGATACGCATAGCGCTTCTAGCTGGCCGGCTTTGAAGCGAAGAGTAGAGAGCTCGCGCTCACATCATTTCGTTTCCGTACCCCCTTTAGTACGCCGATCTTGAGTGGAATGGTACGCACGTGCGTTGCTGGCTATCTTCTCCAGCTTTTCTTCGACGTCGAAATCCTTGAAGACTTTCCTCACCAGATTGCTCACAGCTCCCGTTCCAAACACTTGCATCGCTATGCGATGGTAGCCTGTCACACAAAAGAAGTTCACATGTTGCGTTTTCAACTATAACAAGCGTCCGTGTGGCATTTGAAAACACGGTACGTTTTATCACATAATTTTTGTATGTAACGGGTTTTTACCTCATATGACGCAATTGGTTGTTCTCACGAGTTCGTCGTTTGCACATAGCGCTACAACCACGATATTGTTTCCACCAACAAACAAACCAACCTTTGTTTTTCTTAGCTTGTCGACGAACACTGTTTGCTGCACGTTCGAGCAATGGGGAAATGACTCTCCTGCTTCCTCTTTGAGACGTTAAGAAGCAATGTATTTATCTAAAATGCAGTCAGCGCGCATGCGAGCTGGTGGAAGTTCACCCTGATAAATTTAACGCGAGACTTGGGTAGAAGGAGGAAAATATTCTGGGAAGTTGTAGAAAACTAATTCGGCAGAGACACCTAACACTGCTTAGGTGTAGGAATGCGAAAGCTTTCATACACGCAGCGCGTTCCTGCAAGCAGTGCGCCCCGTCTTCCTTTTTGACATGGCGCTTCAGCGGCGACATCACGCTCCCCCACTGCGCAGGCGCGGCGAACCCCGCCGGCCTCACGACGGCTTGCGTGACGAAGCATCTGCGTTGCTGTGCTTTGCTTTGTGTTTTATTTCTGAGGCGCGTCCGCTTTCACCTTGAGCGCCCCCGCCGGCTTTCCGTGACGAAGCATCTGCGTTGCTGTGCTTTTCTTTGTCTTATTTCTGAGGTGCGTCCGCTTTGACCTTGAGCGCCCCGCTGGCTTCCGTGACGAAGCATCTGCGTTGCTGTGCTCTTTGTGTTTTATTTGAGCGCGTCCGCTTTGACCTTGAGCGCCCGCCCATCGGGACGTGTTGCTGTGCTTTTCTGTGTTTATTTCTGAGACGTGCTGATGACGTACTGGTGTGACCATCTTTTGGGCACAACGCTGCTACTTTTCGCGTAATGAGACAGATAAGTCTTTCGCCTTAAAAAGAAAAGAACAGGGACAGCGCCTCTATATTATCATTTAATATTATTTACACTACTTACCCTCCTGGACGAACTGAACCTCGGCGTTGCGCCTGATAATATCTAGCACGTCGTAGATCAGGGAGTCCAGACCGAGCATTATGGTCCCGAAGACGACGTGAACCAGTTCGCCTCCTATTCCTCGCATCTGCAGCAACGGCATTTAGATGCAAAATATTAAAAATGCAATACAATACAGTATTTGTTTATTTTAAATTCGAATATAATGCAATGTAAAACCCACATAAGTCAATAAAACTACACTCTAAAAAGCCCAGTACGTCTAATTTTCTGCAAAACACATGGCAGAGCCGATCGATGATATCTACGGAGGGAGGCGGTGAACGACGAACCTGAAATAATGTTTACACCTAAAATTGCAGTCTGGGGTGTACACTGAACATGACTTTTTACACGGTTTGCAGCTATTGACTCTCCTACGTGCTTTGCAGGAAACTAGACGCGGCAGATTTTTAGAGTGTTATGCATGGGACGCTTCGGTGCTGTAAACGTTGACCGAACTATTCAAAATTAAATACCCAGCCAACAAACCCATAGGTAAATATATTATTAGATTTTTGCTTGCGTATAATGGGAACCGGTCACTGAGAAGAGATACATTTTGTGTTCTTCTTAGTAATTAAGGATTCAAGTAGTTCTATTAAACCCGCTGACCACTGAAGAACATGCTGCCGTACAACGCATTCCCGCATAGTCTTCCGGGTTCGAATGAAATCCAATGCACGCGAGGATTCAATCAATCGTAAACACGACAGTAAGTTATCCCGCACCATATTTTTGAGAAGACAGCACGGTCAATTTGATTCAAGTATTCGCAGGTGCGTTTGTTAACTATTGTTTTATTGCATTTGTGATTATTTGTCTTGGTACGCAGTCGTGTACTAAAGGGGCTTACCACCATTGAGAATTCTTTTCTGGACATACGAAACTCCAGGGGGTCGTAGATGTCTATAGCCTCGCATCTCTTGAGGGGTAAGAGTGTGGTGAGGCCCTTGAAAGGAAAGCAAAAAATTGGGATTACATGGGCCATATCCTCCTTTATTCTAGAAAGTTCGTGAATTCCACGACGGAGCCATTGAGCGCGTGACCGCCGAATAAAGGCGGGGAGCAGCGTCGAACGGTTACCCATATAGTAGCGCAGAGCCACTTCTGGAGGTAGCCCTTCAGCCAGCGCCAGTTACAATACGCGCGGTGGCCTCCCTGCAAAACAACAAACCGCCACGGAGAAAAAAAAAGAAGAAAAAAGGTAGGCTACCGGCGCGTGGAGAAACGGGAGAGGGGCGGAATAGGAGAAAGGTCAACGCAAAATGTTCTATTCTCAAAAAAAAAAAAAAGAAAAAGAAAAGGGGGCGCGCTTGCGTTTTCGGTTTTGCCGCTGGGGCATTTTTCGGCGCTGGTAGAGAGCCCCTGCGCGTGCCCTCTTCTCTTATCTCCTTTCCCCTTTACAGCGGCCACGTTTGTTTTCGTGATTTGATAGGCTTCCTAGAATAAGGGAGGCTATGAATGGGCAACGCTATCTCACGTTTCTTCGAAGTTCCATTTCTTACATTTCTTGCGCGTCTATCGTCGATTTTCCCGAAGTATTCCGTAATGTAACGGTTATCGAAGGTCACGTCGTCCAAGTATTTATCGACGTAATTTCTGGCCCTGATAGAAAATACAACAAGCAGATAAAGAAGCAAGGTATTGAGGAAGAATTGCGAAAATTCACTCTGTTAACACCGTCATCGCTTCAGCGTCAATCAAATGCGAAACGCTTCGAAATTGTTTCACTTTGGAGCCTACGAGTAACGTCGTCTGTGCCGTTACTCCACGGTGGCCATTGTCACTGTGGCTTATAGCCAACTAGGTTAACTGCCACACGGGCAACTCGAATGCCATTGACAACGAACGACCCTCGGTGATCGGCGAATCAGCTCGCATCTGTATCGCTGGCATGCGCTACGCCCGGAGTGTCGCGCGCTGTTTGGCCGTCCGCTCAATTGTCATTCGTTGTAAATAGTATTCGAGTTTCCCGTGTGGCACGTATTAGAGTCGACTAGAGCAACTGACAGCTCAAGAAACGGAGGTTGCGCTCTTTATGTTCACATTCTTCCTTCGTGATTGGTCCTTGTACAAATACCGCAACCTAATTGGCTTAATGAGATGCAGAAGACTCCGCCACGCTCTGCACGAATGATAAATGTTCCCAGTGCAATGCGGGACAGTGCATACATGAAAGAGCTTATGAGAGAGTAGCGTTTCAGCGTAGGGAAGAGAGAACCGCGAGGAGCTTACTCAGAAGTTACGGCCGATGCGACGACGATTGCGAACACCCTGACTCAGCAGCGTCGAGAGTGAGGCCGATTCCTTTCTTTGCGGTGCTCGAATTCACTGTTCACCTTTTTTTCTGGAGGTCCTCGGGCGTGATCACGTTGATGGCGTCCTCAGGTAAAATCACCTGTCGGAGTCGACGCGTGGTCGCCGCGCTCTCCGAGAAGGACAGTGACCCGAACGATGAGCGTTTGGACCATGAAACGAAGGTACAGGGTGTGACACCCAATACAATGACTCGGATGCTCATATCATGCTCACAGAGTAGTGACAAAATAAAAAATGGAAATAAATACATTTTTAGTAAAAAGTTCTCCCATAGGCCTCTTTCTGCGTAGTTGTCGCCATCTTGAATCGCGAACTTTTGGTATGGGGGAAGACATCGTTTTGCCCATGCCACAAAACTGGGAGGTACAAAACATGGCGTAAAGCGCCAAAAAAAAAAACAAAACAAAAAAAACGGACACGAGAAGACACACACACAGGCGTCCTCGTGTCCGTTATGTTTTGCGCCTTACACGCATGCTTTTTAACGTTCACCAACTGGCCCAACTATAAGTTCTTCAACTGGGAGGTGTTCATGTTTTCATCACGGTTCTCAATCCCTCTTGTTTTACTTCGTTTTTATATTTTTCCTTGTTAGTTGTAATGGGAAATTGTTTTTCGTCGCCCATACCGGATGTGTAAACTGTGTGGCTGGAGACGAGAGTTAACAGAAAAGGTCTATAAGCGATCCTACGAAATTTGCAGCGTCTACTTTCCCGCAAAGCGATTTGAGGAAGCCAATCAGCTGCAATCCGCAGAGGAAACTCGGCCAATGACGAGGCTTATAAAAAGTGAAGCACTTTTCAAGAAATCTGAACTCTCCAACGCCCTTATAGATGGCGGTTTCGGTAGTTGCAAGATGGCGGAAGAGACGGGGATAGATTATCCATACGCCTGCTCGCCGACTCTTGTCCATGAGCTTAAGTTAATTTACATGGCTACAAATGCGAAACGGTCAGTTCAGGAACGTTACACAGATAAAGGAGATGATAACGTAAATTAGTAAAACGATAATTTTTTTTTTTAAATTTACGGAGACATTTTATAACTTGTGAGGCTTTCCAGAGGGCGAGCGCGTTTTCGGTTTTAGGGGTTTCATTTATTGCTTTGCCAAAAGACAAATTCAAATATACAGTATACTTCACCTGCATACCGTGTTATTCGCATCGTCGCTGAACCGTCTCGCCAAAACTGTCCATTCTAACCACTCCTCACGGCCGGCACACAGACGCGCTTAAAAATGCTGCGAACATTTCTTTATTTGTCTTTGTAACTAACTGACAGCAGGTACGCGTAGTCTGTCTTTTGAAAGTGCATGGAGCAAACTGTCATGCTCCTTGTCACGGCCTTTCAGCGCATAAAGTGCGAAACTATTCCCGATGTCTATCGCTCGATGCACCGTTGAGCGAGCAGTGCTCCCATATACTTTCTGGAAAGAATAGACTTTTCGTAGATCGTACGCGAGGACTTTGCACTACTAGAAGAACGCGTTTGCCGTCACGTTGAGCAAAGATTTGTGATTGCGACCGCAGGACCCGAAATCCGCAGCGTATGCGATCTACTAAAAGCCCCTAATGAAATGAGACATCCCGGTCCCTTTGTGCAACGCTGCTGCAAAGCGGACCACAACAAGATCCTAATTTAACGCGCTCGCTTTTCGTGAAAACTGCATAGATTCACGAACACAGCCGACCGGAACAGCAGCAGAAAGGCCGACAGTCCCTCCACGTCTCCGCCGCCGTCCCCGCTCCTCCGGTTCTTCGTTCATCCGCGAGAGGGCGAGCGGCCGGCTGGAGTTGCGCAATAGCTTTTCTCTCCGGTGAATTCAGTTATCGAACCTAACTGGGGCCGAAGCAAACGTAAACCGCATTTATATTGAAAAATACGTGCAGCGTTTGTCGCGGGCCACGCGGGAACCTCTCTGCCGTCCATTACCTGTCTAAAGCCCCGTGACGTCATGGTCCGGCATCCCCGCGCCAGCTCAGTGGCGAGCTAGGGTCATCTGAACCCGCCGATGATGTCACTTTTGCTAGCCTTTCTACCCCGCTTTCTGCGCTCCCCTGAGCTCGACGTGCAGCAACGGGCGGGGCCACGTCAGACACTTAATTGGCGATTACGACGCTCCTGCTAATGAGAGCAAAATACAACTTGAGACGTACATTTTAGGGTGCCTACATAAAACATTTTAGTGTTTTTTTCCAAACCAGGGATTTCTTCAGCTGCCCTTTAAAGTACGTTTAGCCATAGAATAACAACCTGCGCTGTGCCTCTAAACACGGTGAAAGGTCATGCCAAATGCCTCCGCATAGAGTGTTTTTTTTTTGGTGGGGGGCGAAACATATTTGCTAGTTTTGATCCAACACACGATTTTTTCTGGCAAAAGATTGTGCTACCTTGTACTGAACGTTGACCTTGAAGTTCTTGTCGAATTCTTGTTTGACCGACTCCATCGCCGAGATGCTCTCGCCGAAGCCCGTGTTTATTGGCTGCAAGCCGTCGCATGTTCGTTTCCCTAAGAATGCTAAAGAAAGATATATATAAAAACAATTCAACTTAGTGACCGTATCGTCATGTTTAAAGTTTGTTAAGATTAAGATATTTGCACTAGAAAAAACAAGATTTTAATTATTCATTTTATACTTCAAACAAAACATAAGCCTTCGGTCAAAGTTAAAGATTACAAACTGTAACGCTGTGGTAATCGAAAAGCTACAGTCAGCCTTATTTCTCGTCAAGCGAGATGAAGAAAACCTCGTATATGGATACACGGGCTCTTAAGACCCTCGACTTAAAGTCATTTTGTGTAACGAGCGGAACGTAGGATGTGCTCTAAGAGACAGATTATCTTCTTAAATCGTGGCAAAATTTCACGAAGTTAATTTACTTAAATATGATTTCACAGAGACTCTGTAGGAAGTAACAACAATAGTCGGACACTCACTGCTTACGACGTGACATAAGATGGTCAGTTTCATTGGCCAGCAGAGAAGGTAGCCGAGTACCTACAAGGCTTGAAAGCATCGGTCTTCGGCAGCACGAAAGGCAAGTCTACAGCCTCGAACGCCTTGAGAAAAGATGCCTAAAAAATAATTAATGTTTGTCTCTTAGGTGTTGTAAAACACAAAGTCCGCAGTCTCTCTCTTTTTTTATTTTTTCCCTTTATATTTTAATTTAAAATCATGAGGTTAATATTTTCATTAGCTGAGCTTGATATTCGATGAGGCGATATCAAGTTGTAGGTTCGGATGTATTCTGTAAGGAAAAACCAAACGTTTCCGCTGACCACGAAGCATATAATATTTGTTTTTCGCGGGTCAATGCTTTTTATGGTTTAATTTCAGGTGAATTTGAATATGCGCTATTATTGAAATTACCTATATCTGTTTTCAAGTAGTTTTTTAATTTCTTTTAATAAACAAAATGCGATAATTTGGAAATTGATTTGCTTGGCTTTTTCAAGGACCGCGTGATCTTAAATTTAAAGGAGAACAAATGCGTATATTGTGTATAATTTTCAACGTTCAATGTCGAAAAGGATATCAATTTTTGTGCATGGTTTTAATCAGAAAAAAATGCTAGACTACAAATGAGGTATGTCGTTGTTCTATATCTCTTAAATACGATACAAAAATAATATTAACCTGGGAGAAGGAAAAGGGGCTACCCACAACACTTTCCCAGCGCTTTTTTTTGTTGTCCCTAGCACAATTAATATAATGGAGAAAGCGCCGAAATTGGATGTGATGCACTGAGAACCAATGACTTAAAAAATCCTGTTGGTGACAAAACGAAACAAAGATGAGTAATATTTTGAGAGGTACGACTTTGAGGTTTAAGCTTCGTTAATTTTTTTAAATTTCAGTGATGCGGCTAAACTTATGCATTCGTACTCCAAACTATCATACCATGGAGGCTCGCCATTTTAGTAAGTTGCTCTTTAAAATTCTATAGTGCATTTTCTACGTTGTGAACGTTCCTTTCACGAAAAGTCGGACTGCGCTTGAGATTTGGCGATTTCGCTTCACAAGCACATATTGGCCATCTTAATGTCGAATTCAAATCAAATCAAATAGTTTATTTTCGCATTTACAAAAATGGGGAGGAGGCCGAAGACAAAAAGTTGATAAATGAGCTTGACATGGTCCTCGGCCACCCTACAGAGGCAGTGGCGGCGGCAATAGAAAAATATGCACTGAAGAGTTAGGAAGCAAAATGTAGTTAGTGAAAATACAAAGAGGCGTAGTCAGGGAGCACTGGGAAGAAATATTAAACAATATTGAGAAACGTATTAGCACTTTCCCTATCGTTACACAAAGCTCGACATTACTTAGAAAGCCTGAACTTAAAAAAGAAAATCAATTTGCAATAAAAGTGGACACAACAAAAAAGTTGTTTACAGCGTAGATCCTTATTGCCTATTCAAATTGCAGAAATATTAAAAAAAAAAGAATGAACACATTACGAGTGATCTACAAGCACGACTGCGAAGGAGATTTTAACTGGCAACATGGAATACAGATTACATAACTTCGTGTTGGAGTAAACAGGATTTTATATGTGGACGGGATTTCGTTTGTCCACATATAGAGTTCCCCGTCATTTATGTAGACGCCATAGAAGTCGGTATACATATCGACGACACTGGTTGACGCTACTGCAGAAAAAATTAAGCCAACGTAAGTACGACTGCCAGCCTGGGTGTTTTGGCGTGCATCATGAACCTAACCTAGCCTTGCCTCAACGAAACCTAGCCTAACCTACCCTGACCTAGCTTAACCCCGAGTAACTAGGTTCACTGGGTTTTGCAACGTGAACATTCACGCCACGTGCTACGTGTAGCGTTGTGCTAAAACACTCGTACACTCAAAGGTTGCATTCCCTGGACGTCATGTTTGACCTCATTATTCACAGCACATGCACAGAACGAACTCTCAGTTTAGCATTTGTACCGAACGGCATGGCTCGACATTGTCGCGTGCACGCTGAGAAAACGTTGCAAAAGCTTTCTCTCACCCCGCGCTTAATAGCGACGAATCTAGGTATGGAAGCCAGCGAAAACCACTCGACTTTTTTTTCAAAACTTCAGTTTATCCATTATGTCTACAGAGCCAAACATGAGGTGTTAATGGCGTCACTACAGCTTCGGCATACAAGAAAGCGTGAACGCCTTTGAAAGCGAAAGCGGGAATTGGTTCTGACAAAATGGCGCCTTGTACGTCGCCTACAATTCCAGAAACCGACGTTGCTTGATCTTGTCTTATCCCCGCCATTAGAGCATAACTATAGGAGCTTTTTGAGACTGCCACTTTGTGGCTCCGTCTTTTGAAAAGAGTGTATCGTAGACGACTCGCCTTCGCAGCGGAGTTCCAGCTTCTTTCCGTAATTGGCTTCGATGTCCTTGTCCCGTTCGAGCTCCTTTTGCAGCTCTTTGTATTTCTCTTCGACCAGCTTGGTTCTCGAGTCCGAGTCGGACACCTTGTCGACGTAGTCGGCGTCTGCTCCCATGGCCTTTGTCTCCTCGTCGCTTTCGACCTGCACCAGACTGCCGCTCAGACGGGCGTTGCTCATTCTCCGTTGCTACTATAAAGCACTGTAGAAGAGGCTCCAAAACACGAATTATTCAAAACAAAACTGACGTCACTCATTGCGAGGGCAAGTCACTGATATCACATGTAAAGGATGGAGAAGCCCTCACACCAGCACCACCTAGAATAATCAAAGCTTCTGCGCGCTAGCATTTCGACGTCTTCACATTGAGATCGAGCGCAGACACAGATTGCACACGAGTACTGCGTAAACGTTAGACTGGGCCTCGTGGGCAATCAATGCGTTGGAGGGCGCTCAGAGTCGGGCTCGGGTCCAATCGTTGAGTTGGCGCCATGCTAGGGTGTTGACTTTCCGCGAAAAAGAGGAGGTAGTTCTACAGGCATTGCGAATCAGCTCTAGGTGGCGTTGCAGGGCTGCCAACACGGAAAGTCAGAATTTCCTAGCGAACGCCTGAAATTTCCCTATTTCTGCCAAAATTTCCCTCGCTTGCCCAAATAATTACATAATACTAAATATTCGTTGTTTCTTTTGCATCACTTCCATTTTTACGATGAGAGATATATTATGTAGCCTTTACGCCTCGCATACGTTTCGCAAAAATGAGTTCATCGGGCCAAAACCGCGGCCAAAGCAAATCTGGCGAGAGGAAGTGTTACCGGGAGATTCAAACTGACGAATGAAACCCTATCTTCACCTTAGATGTTATGCACGCCATCAGAACATGGTACTGCTTAATAACTTCAATAGCGCTTTTTATAATAGTCAGTCCAAAACAAAAGGTGTAACACAAGCGAGAGTTCTCGAACTCGAACACAGGGAACACGACACACAGTAACTACCATTTCGTGCACGGCACTTCACGAAATATTATTAGTCATGGTAAGTCTGTATCTCCAGACATCGCAGTATTTCTTCATGTACTCAGGCTTTCTTTTTCGAGAAGGCACAGCGGCGCTCTCAGAAGCTTCCACTTGGCTGATCCCTTCCTCCATAGCTTTCACGGGGGCGATGAAAACGGATGAAAATTGATTTTGCCGAAAAAAGTTGTTCGAGTGCTCCTCAGTGTTTCCAGATGGTCGCACAACAAACCGCCAAACGGCTGGAGGGAATAGCCTAAATGTAGCCAAAGCCGCTAAAATTCGATGTTATCTCGAAATAAAATCATAATTGACCTATAAAATTCCAGATATATACGGTGCCCAAAATTTCCCTCAAACTAGCAAGATTTCCCTTATTACCACATAGACCTGAATATTACCTTAATCTGGGAAATTTCCCTCGGGTTGGCAGCCCTGTGGCGTTGCCACAGCACCCTTCTTTGGAGATGGACATCCCCAGAAGCAAAGTCCAGGTTAAGGCCGAATGCACTCGGCGCATTGCGAACTGAACAAAGCGATTGGTTATTCCTTTTGTGTGTGTGTGTGTGTGAAGCGTTTTCTGCTGTTCTTCGGCGTTCGAATTGACTACATTCAGTAGAGTCACTGGCTGCAGGGCTATTATAAAATGCTCCGAACTCTCCATATCCTGTGTTTTTTTTTCTCTGTCTGTGACTACACGCTGTAGAACAAATCCGTTCTGGATTTTTAGCATCTTCGACGCCCCAAGAATTCTTTTCGCTCGTGAAGAACGCTTTCGCTCTCCAGCACCACCGCCCCTTGGCGCACTAAAAAGCAACTGGGCGATGACGACCTCTTTCGCAACAAAAAGGAGCTTAAAAGAAACCCTTATGGGTTTTTCACGAAGTACTTTTTTAGGGGGTGCTTAAACGAACTTTTAGAGGTGAAAATATGGGTAAAGCGGAAAACCTTTTAAGAATGACGAGAACAATCCCTGGAGAAGGGGAACAAGAGGGACAAAGGGACAGACACAAATCTCCAAACACAGCTAGGTGGACTGGTGCGCGAGCGAAAAGATCCGCCTGGTTCGGGTATCGAACCCGGAACCTCTACCAGGCGAATTTTTTCGGTCGCGCACCAGTCACCTAGCTGTGTTTGGAGATTTGTGTCTGTCTCTTGTCCCTCTTGTTCCCCTTCTCCAGGGATTATTTTCGTCATTCTTGTCCAGCTCCCTCGCACCTTCGCATTTAATTGCATTATAATCAAAACCTCTAACAGTTCTTTTACGTCCAGATTTCGTGTTTTTAGAGTGTACATATAAAGAACTTAATTCGATTACACATGTTTAACAGGTCGGCATTATGCTGTCGCTGTCTGGTGATTGATGAACATTTATAAGTATTCCAGAGGTATAGTTATATATTCTTATGTTTCTTAAATTCGAGGATGCAAAAAAATTGCGCAAATAAAAACCGCGACAGCTCTACGCGCTGCATGGTGAATCGGGTTTACGATATCCGCCATGACTACTGGTTGGACGTAGTATATAACAGTCAGCGACAAGTATTTAAGAAACGAAGAGCGTGGTTGGTTCTGGGCATTTTATTAACGCTCCACAAGCTAGTGAGG
The DNA here is from genome assembly GCA_037355805.1 of Ixodes ricinus. NCBI lineage: Eukaryota > Metazoa > Arthropoda > Arachnida > Ixodida > Ixodidae > Ixodes > Ixodes ricinus. The sequence continues at coordinate 44,335 of JAZHYW010036709.1, forward strand.
TTAAGGCATTAGCCGATAGAAACGGCGTGGAACGTATCACGTTGAAGAAGCGCTCAAAATAAGCAGCATCCGCATCGGCATACCTGCTCACTGACTATAAAGTACTGTGAGTAGTTTCGGTAGCGTGAGCTGCCACCGGCCGAGGTGGAGCAGCTTCTGCGTGGTTTCTCTGCATAATGCGCCGTGCTCCAGCGCTGCGCATGCGCGATGGAGCAGTGATCGGCACACCAGCGCGCAGCTGGCGCGCC
>JAZHYW010036711.1:0-23805 GCA_037355805.1 Ixodes ricinus
TTTTTGGGCACAAGTTCGCCCCCATTAAACGTTTCAGTTTTCCAGTTATTCTTTTGTTTCCTCGCCTGTCCATTCGTGACATTTTGGTGGAGGTGCGGGGTACCGCATGCCCCTGCCGCGTACCCCTCCGAGGGCCCGCAGTGCAAGTCCGACGCCAAGCCCACGAAGCACCAACGAAGACACTACCGAGATCCGGCTCAGTCGTCGCACCCAAGGCCTACACCCGGAATTCGGACCTCTGCCGCCCAGGACCAAGCAGCCAACGAGGCCGACGATGGCCGACCAGTCGCCGACCCCCGCCGCTCCTGCCGTCGTCTACCTGCCCGTCACACCACGGACTCCGACGCCCTTCCACGGTGAAGCTCACGAAGACGTAGAGGACTGGCTGCATCATTATGAACGTGTAGCCCGCCACAACGGATGGACGGATGAGCACCGCCTCCAGAACCTCTACTTCGCGCTGGAAGGCACCGCGAGGCACTGGTTTGAAAACCACGAAGCCTCCTTTACTTCGTGGGAGCCATGCGCCGCCGAACTGAAGCGGACGTTCATCAACTACCACCGTCGGCAGCGAGCGGAGGACCTTCTTCGAACAAGGGTGCAGGGCCCCACCGAAAGCGTGACCAGCTTTGTCGAAGATGTCCTGCGTCTAAGTGCCCGGGCCGATCCGGAAGCCACCGAGGAGAAGAAACTTCGCGCTCTCATGCGTGGGGTGAAGGGTGAAATTTTCGGAGGACTGGTACGCAATCCCCCGACGACTGTCAATGGTTTTGTTACCGAAGCCACCAATATCGAGCGCGCCCTGACAGCCCGAGAAAGCCACTACCACCGAATCGCCGGCGCGCCTGCTGCTCCATCTGCCGCTGCTTCCCTTCTCGACCTGAACACCAGCGGTGTCGACAGCTTTCGGGAGATCGTCCGTGAAGTCGTCCGGGAAGAACTCCGCAAGATACTCCCCACTGCGGATCGGCCGACCTCACTGTCGCTCGCTGAGGTCGTCCGAGAAGAAGTTCACCGGGCCTTCCAACCTGAGGTTCCGATCAACACGACGACCCCAGAGGAACCGACTTTGAGCTACGCCGCCATGGCCCGACGACCGCCGCAAGCTAACCACCACGCCACTGCGCCACCCCGACGAGACCCTCCGATGCCGCAGTATCCTCGACGACAGGAGAGACAAGTCCAGGACGTCCGCCCGGAGCGACCCTCGCCGAGGAAGACCGACGTGTGGCGAACGGCCGACCGACGCCCGTTGTGCTATCACTGCGGTGAAGCCGGCCACATTTACCGTCGATGCCCCTACCGACAACTGGGGCTGCGCGGGTTCCACCCGAACGACCCGCGCCCACGGTACGACGAACGGCCTCGCGACATCGAGGAGTACCTACGACGTTCGCCATCTTCTACGCCGCCTCTCCGCCGTGAGTCCCGCTCACCGTCGCCCAGACGTTCAGCGTCTCCAGCGCCACGACCCCGCCGAGAGAGCCTGTCTCCCCTGCGTCGCCGGGAAAACTAAGTGCGGCAACGCCTGGAGGTGGCGTTGCCGAAGACGACCGAAGCAAAGAGCCTCCAAGAACGACGGAGCGCTCCCACTCTTCCGACGCTACGCATCGCAATGACGCCCCTGCAACGGTGTCCAACAACCTAAACGTCGTCATCGACGGCCACGACGCATCAGCACTCGTGGACACCGGAGCAGACTACTCAGTCTTGAGTGGGAGGCTCTCTCGCCGCCTACGAAAAGTGACAACGCCGTGGGAAGGCCCCCAGATACGAACCGCCGGTGGGCACCTCATCACACCAGTCGGGAGATGCACTGCCCGCGTCGAGATCCACGGTGAGACCTGCCCTGTGAAGTTCGTCGTTCTGCAAGACTGTGCGAGGGACGTTATCCTCGGAATGGACTTTCTCTGCGAGTATGGCGCCGTCATCGACCTCGGAGCAAACCGGTTGACGCTACGAAAACCTGTTTCACCACAGGAGGAACCCCAAGCTACTTCATCCGCGGTCCGAGTCCTCGCAAGCCACGTGAACTTACCGCCGCGGTCGAGTGTTTTCGTGCCCGTCGGGGTCACCGAAGCTTTCTGCGGCGAAGTTCTGCTCGAGGGAAGCCTCCAGTTGCTTCTAGGAAGAGGAATCGGCGTCGCAAGAGGAGTGGCTGAACTCCAGGATGGGCGCACCATGGTCCTCGTGACGAACTTCCGACAAGAAACGCAACACCTCACGAAAGGTGCCGCTGTGGGCCACGTCGAGGAACTTCGAAACTCCGCCGCAATCGCCGTGATCGCTGACGAATCATCGCCACCTCAGCAAGACATTGCGCCGCCAGCGCAGCTCGACATCGACCCGAAGCTTCCAGGCCCGAAACGACGACAGCTGATTGACCTCCTCGCCGAATACAGCGACTGCTTCGCGAAGTCGTCGAAGGTGCGCCAAACCGCCGTTGCGAAGCATCGCATCATTACCGAGGACGACGCGCTCCCTGTGCACCGATCGCCGTACAGAGTCTCCGTAAAAGAAAGGGAGGTCATTCAAGAGCAAGTGCAAGAAATGCTGAACGACGACATCATCCAGCCTTCAAGCAGTCCGTGGGCCTCTCCAGTCGTGCTTGTCAAGAAGAAGGACGGAACGCTTAGGTTCTGCGTGGACTACCGACAGCTGAACGCGGTAACCAAGAAAGACGTATATCCACTCCCCGCATCGATGACACACTAGACCGGCTGCGCCACTCCCGGTACTTTTCATCGATGGATCTGAAGAGCGGTTACTGGCAGATCGAAGTCGACGAACGGGACCGAGAGAAGACAGCTTTCGTCACGCCGGATGGACTGTACGAGTTCAAGGTGATGCCTTTCGGACTATGCACGGCGCCAGCAACTTTCCAGCGTGTCATGGACACCGTACTGGCAGGACTGAAGTGGCAGAGCTGTCTTGTCTACCTTGACGACGTCGTTGTGTTTTCAAGTGACTTCGACGAGCACTTGCGGCGACTCCGAGCTGTACTCCAAGCCATACAGACCGCACGACTCACCCTTAAGCCGTCCAAGTGCCGGTTCGCCTATGACGAACTGAAGTTCCTAGGCCACGTGGTTAGTAATGACGGCGTCCGCCCAGACCCCGAGAAGACTCGCGCCGTTGCGGCATTTCCAGCGCCTTCAGACAAGAAGGCCGTGCGAAGATTCCTAGGACTTTGTGCCTACTATCGACGCTTCGTTCGGGATTTCGCAAGAATTTCCGCACCGCTCACAAAACTTACGAAGGACGCCGAGAAGTTTGAATGGGCCGAGGAGCAACAGCACGCATTCGACGAGCTGAAGCAACGACTCCAGACTCCTCCTGTTCTTGGACACTTCGATCAAGATGCGGAAACCGAGATTCATACGGACGCAAGTAACGAAGGCCTTGGCGCGGTACTGGTTCAAGTGCAAGAAGGCACCGAGCGAGTCATCGCCTACGCCAGTCGGACACTGTCCAGGGCGGAGAGAAATTACTCCACGACTGAAAAAGAATGTCTGGCGGTCGTCTGGGCCATCACGAAGTTTCGCCCGTACTTATACGGGAGCCCTTTCCGCGTTGTCACGGACCACCACTCGCTCTGCTGGCTTGCGAACCTAAAGGACCCTTCAGGACGTCTCGCTCGATGGAGCCTCCGACTGCAGGAGTTCAACATGACTGTGGTCTACAAGTCAGGCCGCAAGCACAGCGACGCCGATTGCCTGTCCAGAGCCCCTGTCGAGACATCCTCCGGTAGCAGCGACGACGATGACGACGAGTGCTTCCTAGGCGCGGTGAACACCGACGACATGGCGCGACGTCAAAGAAGCGATCCTGAGTTGCGCGCCCTAATCGAGCACCTCGAAGGACGAGGGGGTACTACCCCCGTGTCTTCTTGAGGGCCCTGCCGACCTTCGTCCTCCGACAAGGTGTGCTTTACAAGGAGAACTTCGGAGACAACAGCTCGCCATGGCTGCTGGTAATCCCTGCCGACCTTAGAGAGGAGATATTCCAAGCCTGTCACGACGACCCAACGGCTGGGCACCTTGGCTACAGCAGGACGCTCGCCAGGATTCGAGAAAAGTATTACTGGCCGAGGCTACCGAAGACCGTTCACCTCTACATTCGATCATGCCACGAGTGTCAACGACGAAAAAAACCGCCGACGAAGCCGTCAGGACTTCTGCATCCGATTGCTCCCCCGTCCAGACCGTTCCAGCAGATCGGAATGGATTTACTTGGCCCTTTCCCACCGTCAACGTCGGGAAACCGCTGGATAATCGTCGCCACAGATTATCTTACACGGTACGCCGAGACGAAAGCCCTTCCATCAGGTACGGCTGTGGAAGTCGCCAAGTTTTTCATCGAGTCCATTGTCCTCCGGCACGGCGCCCCCGAAGTCCTCATTACCGACCGTGGATCATCGTTCATGGCCCAGCTGACGCAAGAGATCCTTCGTCTCAGTGGCACCGGCCACCGTCGAACCACTGCGTACCATCCGCAGACAAATGGACTAACAGAACGGCTGAACAAAACCATCGCCGACATGATCTCAATGTATGTCGACGTAGAGCATAAGACTTGGGACGAGGTGTTACCCTACGTCACATTTGCTTACAACACGGCGGTGCAGGAGACAACAGGAGTAACACCGTTTCAGCTGGTGCATGGCAGAAAAGTGTCGACCATGCTCGACGCAATGCTACCCCACGAGCCAGCTGACGATGGGATACCCGACGCCCAGGTGGTTGCTCAACGAGCCGAAGAAGTCCGCCAGCTCGCCCGACTCCGAATTCAAGACCAACAACGTGTCGACGCTGCCCGGTACAACCTTCGCCGGATCGACGTTCGCTTCAAGCCCGGAGACCGTGTGTGGGTTTGGACCCCAATACGACGACGCGGTCTAAGCGAGAAACTCCTGAAGCGCTACTTCGGACCCTACAAAGTGCTTCGCCGACTTGGCGATCTGAACTACGAGGTGATGCCCGACGGAACACGGACTTCATCACGCCGCCCTCCACGACCGGAAGTCGTTCACGTCGTGCGCCTCAAGCCGTACTACGCGCGATAAGACTGTGAACTGTGATCTCGTGCAACGCTTGATAGGATTGTGTTTCGCCAGCTTCCGTATTTTCTCATTCTTTTGTTTGTCTTGCTCTGTTCTGTTGCTTTTCACGTGGCATCGAGACGATGCCTTTTTAAGGGGGAGTAATGCCACGCGCGTCGGCGAGCAAGCGCGTGCGTGGCCGAGTGGTTACCGCGCTTGACTTTCGTGCGGAGGCCCAGGGTTCGATTCCTGGGGGCTCCGCGAATTTTGTTTATACTTTCAGTTTATTATTCTGGTGAATTCGAGAACATTATTGTTTATTCTAGGCCCGAAAGTTCTACGCGTCGAACCTTCCACGCCGATTATTCCAGAAGCCCACGCGTGTACATAAGGGGCTTCGCGTGGCGAGCCAAAGTCAGTTTCGCCCCAGCGTTCGATTCTGCTCTTTCGCCGATTTCGACGCCCGCGACGCTCTGCTGTTATCTACTGTTTCCTTTTTATTTTTGGGCACAAGTTCGCCCCCATTAAACGTTTCAGTTTTCCAGTTATTCTTTTGTTTCCTCGCCTGTCCATTCGTGACAATATATATTTACAGGGCCGTTTCTCCTATTGGTAGATTGAATAATTAGGGCATTCTCAGGTTTCACTCAATAAAAGTAAAGCTCAGGCGATTGTTTATCAGAGGCTGCTCTGCAAATGATAAATCGCTCTAGCACTTCAATTAATTTTCAGAAGTGTCTTTCACAACTTTCATTTTGACCACTGTCACGAAAATACAGGGCACCTTTTTTTTTGTGATTGAGCTTACTGATTGTAAGTTTCCTAACTATTTTTTTTGGTTAATTAATTACTGATGTTAACAATAAATAAAACAACGAAACAAGACAAGAAAATAATTTTGGCGGTTGAAACAGTCAACGTCAGCCATGCGCACACGCTGTCACACAAACCTGCCACACTTTTTTACAAAATCTACGTCGTCATCTGCAAGGGCAACAGAAGGAGCACTCACACACGTGTCACCCCTTCTAATAGTTGAACCCTCGCGTCATACAAAAACTATTGCCACATGTAAAACACAAGAAAAACCTTTTCGACTTTGATTCAAGCATGTGCTTGAATCAAAGTCGAAAAGCACATTCAATGCACTTTTAATGAAAATCAATTTGATCTTTCCAAAAAGTTGTTTCTAAAGGCTGTCGTTTTTAAGAATGAAAATTTTGCGATCAGTTTTGGAAGTAGTCGTATCGAAGTAGAAATCGAAGTCGAACTTGACGGCCATTTGTTAAAACAGTGTTAAAAGATTATTTTGTTAAAACAAAATAAAGTTTATTTCTGTACAGCACGGTTTCGTCACAGGCAAATTTGTTGAGACTAATTTCTGCACATTTTGGGATCTTGCTTATCCAGCAGTCCAGAGTCGGGCTGAAGTAGACACAATGTATCTGTGTATGTCCAAGGCCTATGATAAGATCAATCATGAGCTGTTACTGCTGAAACTCGGGGACTATGGCCTCAGTCATGAGTACAAGACCTGGTTTAGGAGTTACCTTCATAACACCCAGAACTGTGTAAAGGTAACTGGCTTCTTGTCTCGTCCTTTAATTTCCATGTCAGGAGTGACTAAGGGCTCGAACATTCGACCTTTGTTGTTTCCTGTTTTTATAGATCATTTGGCGTCGCCCGAAAAGAAACTTTCAAGCACCAATGTGTGCCAATGACGTAAAGTTGTTTCGACCGGTCACCTCCATCACTAAGTCTACTTTGCAGCAGGACGATCTTTGTTCAGTGCTAGAATGGTGGAGTGGAGTACTAACAATATTTTTTTTAAATCCCCGCAGAACAAAAGTTATGGTCCTGTCGAGAAAGCGCAACTATTTATCGTATATATACATTCTAGAAAATGAAATTATCAGTCGGATCACGCAGATACAGGACATTGGAGCTTTTGTGAACAACCACCTATTTTTCCTTTCTCATGTAAACTCCATTACGAGCCAGTTTTTCGTACGCTGGGTTCATGTCTCGTTTAACAAGATAATTTAACATTCATCACTCTCTTTGGAGACTCTAGTTTTTCCATGTGCGCTCGAAACTACAATTTGCATATGCAGTGTGGAACTCCATCTCTATATCTGCAAGTGAAAATATAGAATATATTAAAAAGCGATTTGTGAGAATCATTTACGACATATATTTTGGAAGACAATGTTTTATAAATATAAATAGTTATAGGCCAAACTCTCACGTTATGTGAAAGAAGGTCTGTTCGGGACGTTCAATTTTCATATAGGTTAATTCATAATGCTTAAACAGCCCTGTTCTCCTTACCTGTGTTTACTCTCGCATTCCACTTAGGACAAATTCTAGAAATCTAGAGTATTTTAACCAGAACTCATTGGAGATGCATCACTGGTTTCGCGTATCCAACATGTTTTGAACACCCAATTTACTGACATCGATATTTTTAGTACAAACCTGTGTTTTGGTGAACGATAATTGTAATGCATGTTTTAGTTGGTATTTAGGCATGCTTGTGTGCTTTCATATTTTACACAACTCTCTACGGTGATATTTTGTATACGAATTTTCATCTTGAGCTCCAAGCGTTTACGCTTGCTGTTTATTGTGTATTTCAACTGTGTGTGCTTAACCCAGACGGCTCTCGAGCTGTTGGTTGGCACATATAAAAATTTATATTAATTGATTGATTGATTGATCATAGGTGAAGTTAAAAAAATTATAGTTCATAGATTCATAGCTCAGAGCTGGGTGAAAGCATGCAGCGCTTGCATAAGTCGGTATATTAAAGACGTGTTCACTTGCATCTCGCAGATCGGTCACCGACCTCAGAACAGTTGCTTACTCAGTGCCTCTCCAAAATTGTTGAGGGGTGTCTATACTGCCGGCTCTTTGAAATTACTTATTGTGGTTATGGAGGTATTGTCTTTCTGAAGGGAACTGTTAATTATTGCCGTTCTGGAGAAAATTGTTCATATGGAATCTCGCTAGATGGTCACAAATAGACGGTATAAGTAAAGTGGAATATATGTTTTGCTGAGTAGTTTTTGGCAGCCCTTACTTTCCTTCCCGTTCACTGTTATCCGTAAAGCGCTTTAAGGGGGCTTCAGCACAAAAGGGAGCTCCGTGGATGTGCTTTCACCTGGTTTCAAACAGATGCAAACAGATGGGATTAAGGGTCGACAGCTTTGTTCCTCCAACAAGGAAAGGCCGCGCTTACTTTTCGTTTTCTGGCACACTCTGATATAACGAGACACCAGCTCGTCTAGAAAGGGGAACTTTGTGGCACCCCCGTTTTGCTGTTAAAAAAAGAAAAGTGAATGAGCCAGAAAGTCGAAGCCCTTCTCTCTTCTGAGGTTTACTTTTCTTGATCTGAAGCTGCCTTGAAAACAAAACAGAAGAGCATGTTTTCTCATTTTCAAGGGCCAGTATGAGGCTTACAACAGGCTGGGGACCTGGACTGCGTCCCACTTAGCCTGTACCTTATTCCTGCCCTGCTGCGATTCCCGGCCACCGAGGTAGTTTCGCGTTACCGTTAGTGCGGAGGAGATGGAGGTTGACATGTTGTGGGATATGGAAGTCGTCATACTCATCCCCTGCGTCCCGAAGGGAGTAACAGTGACGGTTACATCCTACAAAACTGTTATTTAGTAAACATTTCTTGCCACATCAAGGAAGAAAAAAAGAAGAAGGAGAAAGATACCAGTAAAAGTTAGCATTCATGATTTTCCACCACGAGATTGCCTCGGCTAATCGAGCTAGACATTTTCAAGAATATCCTTAATGGAAAGTCTATTCTGCTAAAGTCTATTCTGCTGTCACTGTAGACAAAAGGACATCTACAGCTAATGTTGATTGCTTTAAAGGCTGTTCACTTGCAGTTAAAACAGACACTAAAATGTTATTACAAAATATTTTTCTCTGCTTTAAACATTTGACGTTGGTGGTGTTTATTGTACTAAGAATTTTAGAATGTACCTATCTCAGACTAAGTAATTCAATAGAGGTTTTTACATCATAACCACGTCTCAGGTCATAGCTGGCGGAAAGTTAAGGGTATACGTCTGGCTACCGCTGAAGTACGCCGAATAATAGGCCACTTGCGCAGAGTGAGAAAACACAAAAATTGACTCTTCCCACAGTTAGTCTGCAGGTTATCTATAGACATTTTCTGCAAGTGCGCCGCCATCTTGAATAGACGTCACTTCCAGTATGGGCGAAAACATTGTTTTGCCTTTGCCACGCCAATAGAAGGCATTTAGGATATAAGCGTAACCGTCACAGTTTCTCGTTTTGCCTCCCCTTTATTTTTTTTACTATTTGCAGGTTGAAACGTTGGATTATTTTTTCGTCGCCCATACCGGATACGCCTATTAGGTGGCTGGGGACGAGAGTACACAGAAAAGGTCTATACCTAAATTTAATGTTATGTGCCAGCAATGCCGTGAGTGCCTACTGCCGAGAAAATGTTTCTTTTCTCTCGTATAGGCAAAGGAAGTTGGAAAGCTTATTTCCCATAAATGCCAGTTTAGCGAAAAGGGCGCTGTGTGGCAGACCAGATTTTTCTTTTGAGAGAAAGCCCGCTCATAACGGCTCTGTCTGACAGGAGTAGTATACTTTCCGGTGAAAGAAGACGTCTAAAAACTCATGTAAACGATATATGGATGAAGAAGAGACATATATACAACACGGACATGGCGCTGTTGTATGTGTCTCTTCTTCGTCCGGGCTTCTTGCGCCTTTTAGTCCTCTAGATCACATTGAACCAACTAGCCCAATCCAAAGTGTTAATTCATGTAAACGAATCTAAAAAAAAAAAATCAAAAAAAAATCAAGGACCACCAATTGTTTGTTTTTTCGGAACAAAAGACAGCTTAGCGACGCCTAAAGGGCCATTGAGAACAAAAAAATATATATTTTAACAGAATTTGGTTGGGACACGCGTGTCAAAAAATAATTTTTACGTGATTTTTTTGTTGTTGTTGCAATTTTGACGGCGCGAGACGCGATTTAGTCGGATGTCACCCTGTTCCCACTTGTTTTCTTGCTCGGGATATCAGGCACGTGGAGGAGAGGTGGATCTGCTTGGCCATCACGTTGAGGTGGGGAGAGTGTATGACCATCTCGTTGAGGTGGAAAGAGTGTATGACCATTCCGTGACGTCATGAACTTCGCGCGCAGAATTTAAAATAAATCTCGCGCCGTCAATATCGCTAGTTTTTTTTTTCCACAAAATTTATTTCTGACACACGTGTCCCAACTAGCCCGTTATTTTTTTCTTATTTTCAGTTGCCTTTTAAGGGGAAGTAGTAAATACGATATCTTGCTGGCTTTATGAACAGACATTGTACAGTCTTGCGTTGAAGCGATTAATAGCCTGGGTCGACGGTTATATAATATACCGGTTTATACCACATGCTTATCATAACAGTTTTTTATATTTGCTATGCAGACTAACTAGGGCTTTGTAAGAGCTTTTAAACAACCATTTTAAGTTTTAGATTTATCATAGATCCCACAGATAGAGCTCTAACATTGGAGTGTAATTGACATATCTCCTGCACCTTGAAGGTAATCAGAGGGTCTGAATAATACAGGCATTCGCTAAAATGCGGACCGGATGCCCTTTGTTGTCCTGGCAATAACCCCACCCCGTCTCCCTCGAATGTTTAATATAATTTGCAATTTCACTAACAAAATTTAACCAACGCTAAATTCATCGGTTTGGAAGCCTTAATAAAAATATGCAATTAGATATATGCAATACCCTAAGGTTTTACCAATCAAGGACTGTCAATTCGAGGGAATGTCATCCCAAACGCGATTGGCGAAGGGAACACCATGGCACCCAACACACTGCCTAGTTGTGCCTCCGCCTTCTCTCCTCGATGACGTCACGGGCCTGGCGCCGCAGCAGATGTCGCTCCCCCGACAGCGACGATGGACAAGGCTCCTTCTTGTACTCGGGGAGATTCTCGCCCCTTCGTCTTTTCCTCTCGTTTCGTTTCGTCTGCGGCTGCTGGTGACGACTGTTTCATGGACGTCTATCTCTTTCGCTCCTTCTACGCCCTTAGGATCGTCGTCGTTGATCTGGGAGCAAAAATATTTGCGCCTGGTTCTCAGCAAGCGTCTGCGTTGAGGGTACCTCCCGGGTCATGGCGTCTTGGCGCTGAGCGCTTTCAGCAGGCTGTGGAATTCCCGAGGCTGATCGACGATTGCGGGCGTTCATGTGCGGCATTCCGAGGGGGCATTTGGAACTCGGCGGAGTGCATGCCGGGAATGCCCGGTTAATCTCCGCGGAGGCTGTCGTGGCGCGCGTCATCCATCAGGCCAAGATTCCTACTCTGTAGTGGCTTTAAGAAAGCACGTAAAAGATAGGTTATGTCTATATATATATATATATATATATTTTTTTAATAACAAAGGTATAATCGTTTACTTGTCGCCTGTTATTAGCGACAGAGAGAGCTTAGAAAACAAAACTATATCCACCTTTGAGAGTCACCTGGGATTGGTGAGGTTTCTTTTATTGCCTTCGATCTCGTTTGCCAGGTCAAGTTCATCCATTTACGGGGAAGAGAACTACAGTGTTGCCGCACAGCCACTTCGGTTTTTCCCTCGCCAAGCGGCGAAAATTCCCTTTTTTCCCACAACACCATTTTGGTGACACAAGTCGTTTTTAAGATACGCATGACGCCAAGTATATTTAAATTCAGCAACACCCCGCTATGTTTTTGTTTTGTAGAAGTTTGCATCGCATAAATTACGAAATGTAGAAGTTGACATTTGGCATACTGGTCTCTCCTCCCCTTCTTTTCCGCACTCTATATTGCTTGAATGAACCAGGGGAACTAAATGAAGGCAAGAGGGCCATTAACCCACAGTGAAATTCATGATGTATCGCAGTGACAGAGGACGTGTGTGCGTAGCTAGTGGTGACGAAAGCGCGCGAAGCGGCAGTACTGTATTGGCTGGCTTGCGGCACTGCACATGATATAAGTCGTGATGAATTAGATTGGCTCTTCAAAACAGAAATCTGACTGAGTAGCTAGTGCCACTCCTTTTCTCTTGTTCGCCGTAGATAAGAAAATTACGAAATTTCGGTTTAGTTTGTTTATTAAAATATTTCCCACGCTTTACATGTATTTAAATTCTGGTTTCCCTTTTTCCCTAGCTGTTATGCCTTTTTCCCACAATATGGGAAATTTCCCACGATTCGGCAACACTGAGAGAACAGTTCTTGTGAGATTATTCTGGAGCAAAAAATAAGTTGAACCTTTTGGGGTCTTTGCTTGCATCGATGAGAATTACATGTAATCGGAGTTTGAAAAAGAAAAGAAAAAAGGAGGTTAGTCTAAAAACGCAAGTGCCATGCACTACAAGACTATTTAATAGAGTCAGAGTCGGAGTAAAACTATCTTTAAAGAAACAAAAGCAAATTCGGAGGGTGTATCAAAAAACTTTTTGGGAGTGAGTCCGATAACATTTTGGAGGTCTGAGAGATCTTTTTTGCGTCAATAAATCCTGGAAACATTTGGGAAGCCAAATATCACTTCAGAGTTTTAAGACTGTTAAGCCAAATGCACGTACACTCTCAAGGCACTTTTCACATCACTGAGTATTTACCCTTGAGTTTTTCACTGCTTGTTGCTGAGAATATTTTTAATTTATAAATGATCCGAGGCATTGTTGTATGTTAGCTTGAAATTTGTATTATCGAATGACACCAAACACCAGACAAATGAGTACAACAGAGATTGACACTTAATTTAAGACAAATCCGGAAATAAAGCTTTCGAAAAATCGATATGAATATGAACACTGACGGGAATTATTATTCGCGCAACTTGTAGAACTCGGCACGCCAAACGCAGAGTAGAATGCAAAAGAGGCAAGGTGAATACATAGGCTATATGAAGTTGCACTCATGAGCGTATCTTCTGACTCTCGGTCCTGGCCGGAGTGGCAGCGACTGCAATGAGAACACGTGCGCTAATAGAGCAATGACCACGCACTGTATCTTGAGATATGAGCCGGATTCGCTTACGTCTTGCGTTGTATGGGGTTAAACAACCTTCTCTAAAATGTTCGAAGGAGAGCACAGTTCGATACTAACATTGACACCCCTATTTTCATCGAGATGTCGGCGCGGAAATACGCACACTGACTCGGTCTCATCCTCGAGTTGTGTATTGGAGTTCTCGAACGGACTGAGGGAGTCGTATGAAAACAAAAATGTCTTCACGAAAAGGTAACGGCGATTCGTATTGACGACGCAGACAAAGCTTCTTCCCTAGGGCGAAAGGAGTCAATTGTTTGCTTCAGGTAGACATAGTCAACGTGAAACATAAATTATACAGGAATCCAAGGACTTAGACCAACAGCTTAAGCACACTATCTTAAATCAAACAAAAAATACCTTGTGTATTTTTTCCGCTCAAGAATAGAACAAGAACACAAGAAATTCTTCGTCAAGAGACGCCATATTTTGGTTACGCCCGTCTTCGTTGTCTTCGCCTCCGCTCGACGCAGCCACCAAGGCTTGTTAGCCATTGCGACGTACCTTCGGTATCCTAGCCTCCGTGAGAGCGGGCCACCGCGATCGAGTTATCGCGCCTTTTTCGTGCTTTGTTTTAGTTCTCTTGCATTACTGGATTCTCCTCCCCAGACCCAAAAACAAAAAAATGCATTGTGTATCAGATCATGCAACCGAACCCCCGCACAAGCTTCCACCGCACCTAAAGAAAAAAAAATAGCCAGGATGTAAATATAGCAGATACGCGCACATTCTAACGCGGCTGATTGACTGCGCAAATACTGGGTACGGTGTTTTTTCGTGAAAGTGCCCTGCGAACACCGTAAGTCGTGACACACGAGCACGAGTACGCGACGGCAAACAGAGACACAGAAGAAGCTTGGAACGTCCGTATCTCGCTGGAATAATGAATTCTTTCTGCCTCCGGCGGAGTGGGAGACGGGAGCTCGTTACCTTTGTTTATACATGCGCCAAGCACTGTGACTTTCCCGGCGAAGTGGAAAAGCCTTCTGGGGAGGACTGGGAAGCGGTATGGGCGATGGGTCTGCTTATCCAGGGACTTCTAGACATGCGCATATCGGCACACGGGCATCGTCAACACTCTCGTTGTTGCTCTTTGTCCTTCTTTTGTTTCTTCCAGCGAGGTGATGGTCAGTGAGGGAGACAGAGCATGTTTATGAATGTTCCTGCACGGTCTTCTTGTGGCCGTTTGTACTGCACTTCTCAGCTGGGTGTTTCTTCCTTCCCACTCGGTCTTGTGTATGAAGAATAGCTCTTGATGTTGGACGGCGGATGTTCTTCGGGAGGGAACACGACTCAGGGAGTGGAAGAGAGACATGTATTCGTATAACTGGCTTTTTCTCACTTTCTGAGGCAGGTGCGAGATAGCGAGATGAGAAGAATAAGCCCTCTGTCTGGGAGACATTTTGTGTTAGTCGCATCACCGGGAAAGTAGAATGTGGGGTCCTGGACAGTCTTGGGTAGTAACGCGTTACTAGTAACGCGTTACTGTAATTTCGTTACTTTTTTGGTAACTTGTAACTGTAACTGAGTTACTTTTTAAAAATGTAACTTGTAACTGTAACGAATTACTTTTTCTGAGGTAAAGATGAAAGTAACGACGTTACATTTGTCATTACTTTTCAGCTCTTTATGAATAATATATCACTGAACAAGTACTATTTAGCTACATCTTGCACTTTCCAAATCGTCTGTTCCGACATTTCGAGTGTCAAATTAGCCTTGCACAAACTTGTGAATACGTTCTTTGTCGCTAGTCACGACGCGAATATAGCCACGGGTAGATTTGATAAAAAAAATCTAGTTATCTTTACGCACGCGCTTGTACTTTTGTGACTGAACACTTACATCTTAGTGTTTTAAAGCACTATCTATGTTGTGAGGGTTTTTTTTTCTGTGCAAACGCTTTTTAATCGGGTTAATCAACCGTGAAACAACAACACACGCGGAGGACACTGCGCATGTTTCGCATTTTGATTTGCGCCACTACTCTAGCGTGGAAAATTTCAAACACTAATTTCGAGAAGCAACTGCTGCTGAAGTTACAATATGAAGTAAAAAGCGTACTTTTTTCATTTTATACAAAAAACTTTGTGAGGGGCGTTTTCTAGTTTTTCAAATTTTTTGTGTTATAGAAAAGTAACTGGAAAGCAACGTCGTTACTTTTTAAAAGTAACTGTAACTGTAACGAGTTACTCTTTTGTTGCGGTAACAGTAACGGTAACTTCGCTACATTTTCTGAAAGTAACCGTAACTGTAACGAATTACTTTTTAAAAGTAACTTACCCAAGACTGGTCCTGGAGTGCTACAGTTCTGCGAATACTTACTTACTAGGCACTTACGCCCATTTATTTTTCGATGAAGAATTTGTTGTTTGCAAAACATTCAACCCTCTTTTTGTGTGTTTTTGTTTGTGGAACACAATTGTATTTAGTCTTACAGAAATAACAAAAACACATGTAAAGTGCAGGAAGTGTGAAGTGGTCATCTGCTCCACAACAATACTGAACAACTTCATTGGATCTGACTTTAGCCAAGGTTTTTCTAAATGGGTAAGACACCCAGTGAGATTAAGTTAGAACATCACTTTACAACAGCTTCTATAGTCGGTTACAAATTAAGAAGGTAGGAGAAGCTCCTCCCACAAGCGTGGTGCGGCGGTTTCAAATCCCTCCGCAACCGAAAGAAGAGTTCACTGGAAACGCTCCTTAGTTCCGCTTCAATGGATAGATAATGGCCACAGAGTGGTGCCAACTTGTCTCCGACCCCCACTTTTTAAGAAAGCGACCTTTGTAATCATCGAAGAAGGAACCGAGCACCTGAAAGCAGCCTTTGTATCAATCGGAGGGGGAAGCTAATCCCCGAAAGTCGTCTTTGTTTTCATCGGAGGGGGAAGACATAATCTCCCTCTCGTGGCTTCCACAATGCTAAGTCAAAGTCGAGAGATAAAGCAAATATGTACAGAAAGGTAAGACCCTCCTCGCGCGTTGGCTGAAACGTCACGGAAACGATGTGTACGCTATTGGATGCGGAGGTGGCGGAGGGATATATGATTCCCTTGAGGGGCATTTGCCGCTACCTTCTCTGACTTGTAACCTACAATAGTCCAATTTGCTTCGTATATATCTTTTTATAATTGTAATTCTAATCTCTAATTCTAATATATTTCCAACTTGCCTCGCTATGTATATTTTTCTGTGTCTTTCCTAAAATGATCAAGACGACGTATTCTCCTTAGCTTCAAGTCGTCACACGTCCTAAAGTTACAAGTTGAACCAATAGCTTACATGGAGGTATACATTAAATGTCTCCAGGGATGCAATCACACGGGTCTAGATCGATACCAGGTATAATATGGTGGTCTAATTACTAGAAAAAAGCGTTTATCGGTAATAAACTGGTACTTTAAGTGCGTTTCAGGTCTACCGCACCCAGATGAGCCAAATATATTTTCTATCAACTAGCTTAGAGTCACAAGATTCAAAGATATAATTCGATTTATATAAACGAAGCATACAAACATTTTAGCGCTCCATAAAAAGGCTTTCATCATACACTGCTCAAACGGTACAATTTATCAATGTTAGAAAGACATTAACGTGTACCTCTGATGAAACTACCCATTCACAGAGATGAGATAAAAGAAGGCACAAGAAGGAGGGAGGGCTTTTCAACACTCATGGATACCCAGATAGAAAAATATGACCATGTGGTGTCAAGGAGCAAGACAAACAGTACATGCATATCGTTTTATATTACTTTGTTAAAAAAGTGTGCGAACTAGCGACAAATTATTTAGAATGAACCTTCACCACCGTTCGTGGTGAAACTTTTCTCTGTATAAAGCGCTACACCCAATCTTTTAGCGTAGAAGTATGTC
Organism: Ixodes ricinus; assembly: GCA_037355805.1. NCBI lineage: Eukaryota > Metazoa > Arthropoda > Arachnida > Ixodida > Ixodidae > Ixodes > Ixodes ricinus. The sequence goes on from JAZHYW010036711.1 coordinate 17,000, forward strand.
CAAATATTCTTAAATTGACGTTGTCGATCATGGTTGATTGTTTATATGCTAACCGACGAGTGGGTTTGGAGGAAACCATGGTTATCACAGGTCCCACATTCACTTGGTTCGCATTCATGCAATGCTGCATTTTAAGATTGTGCAGATATTGTTCTAGGACAAAATAAAAAAGAGAATAAAAAACCAAAAACTCGCGTGTCTAGAAAGTTTGTCAAAGTTGAATTCGTAACTCAGGGTTTAAACGTGGCCGATTTAATTAATGTTTACTGCACTTTTTTTAACACAAACCCTGAAACGCAAAGCCATTTTGGAGCTTTTACCCTGTTAATTAGGTTTTTACATTTTTATCTTTTAAAGTATCTTAACTAAATAGTTCCTATTAAAAAAATTTCTCGGTCAAAATATACGCACATAAAAAATTGTCTGCCGAAAAAGTTACACTTGCTTCGAATCGACAACACACCCCTGATGACACTAACGATATGCAAGCTTCCTACGTCGACACTACTTTTTGATTTACATAAAGCATTTCAGGACAAAATCGACTATATTTTTATGAGAAGTACAAAAGCGATCTCCGCTTCCTCATTTGACAGCCACCATAGACAGTAGCTCTGTAGCGCTGTTATAATGATACAGCCGGTAGGCTTCTAGTCTCCCTTGTGCCCGAGTCTCTTGCTCCGCGAGCCCTCACCCCTACAACGCGCATTCATATAACCGTAGGGCAGACGTACTTTTTTAAGCTGTGGTCTCCCTGTTCATCCTCTTCTCTACGTGCCACCGCGGCGGGACGCCCTTCTTTCTCAAGGGGAAGGAGACCAGTGCAGAATCTGCGCAATCCTTTCCTTGCATAAAAAATGCTGATACGGTTTTTTGTGTTCAAAATTGCCACCTGTTTTTTGTTAGGATTAATAACCGGGGGTTTCCTCAAGGTTTTCTTAGTTTTTAGGCCGGGATGAATTGTGGGTGAGCGCTTGACTATCGTGCATGAGCAAAAGGAGGGAGAGGTAGGGAGAGAACCTCTGTTTTTTCTATGTGGCCTCTGAAATTTACTAAAATATCAATTGCGAGTGAGCGCTTGGCTATCGTGTTTGTTCCCTACTGTCCTCGTGTTTTTGTGCGATTTTTAACTAGAATGAAACCGAAGCGCTTGGAAAGAGACATCTGGGATTCAAACTCCAGAACCGTGGCTGCTCCTTTTATTTTTGTTCTAAGCTTTTTTTTGTACTTTTTGTTTCCTCATTTACGTTATAAATAATGCAGGGAAACCCGCCTACCGCTTTCTGCTCTTTCCTTTTACGCGTTCTTCCCACCACGTCTTCAGTCCACTGTTCCTCGCTTTCTTGTTTCCGAGCCGTGTAAACGAGGAGGCAGAAGGGTATTGATTTTCGTTAACTTAATTACTTCACAGCGTCCCTTTCTTTTTTTCATTTTAATTTGTGGGCCTCCTCTCTCTTGGCGTCTCGTCTGCGCACTCTTTCTTCTAGAACAAAATGCGTAAAGTGAAGAACAAAGCGATTTGTGTAGAGGAAAAAAAGAAAAAAAGGACCGATCTCTACTCTCTCTCTATTTTTTTTCCTAAACCCGGTAGACGTAGCGGCTGTTTTTTTTTTTTTCCCGCAGGTTTTTGCAAACTTTTATCCTGCCTCTAGAGCGTTCCACTTATGTTCGCGCTTATTGTTCGAGTAGCCAGGGCACGGAGATTTTTCGGTCTTATCGAGCATTATATTTCTCTTTACCATAACAAAAACCTATGAGATCGAGCCATGACGTGAATACGTAAAACGCCATGCTCAGTGTTACATTGTAGACTTTACGGTTAGGCCTAGACCAATATTTTCGGCCTCCTGATTGGCCGAACTTACCGCGCAGATCGCAGTGATTGGCTCTCCAAGTGACCTGCAGGGAAGTAAACGGGCGGACATCTCTGAGCGTGCAGGTAGTTGTTTTAAGATGTGAATGGGCGATCTGGAGCAAGGTTATTACTAGCGAAACTTGTGTTACATAATATTAATGCCCAACGGTGTTAGAGAAGTCAAGATATGAAATTTATAATAAGAACAGTTGAATACATGTAATATGATTGTGTGTCTTTTGGCAAGTTTGTGTTTGTTTGTGGCCCGTATTTCTTTCTTAAATTGTATCATGAGGATTTGTTAAGAGCTTAGTCGTCAGTAACGGAGTTGTGATACTTTCGAAATTAGTATTAAGAACCCTACCTTTACGGAGGTGTCTTCTTCAAGTTTGTTAACATTCAGAATCTTTTTATGCAGGTAGTTAAGTTCTGCAATGTTTTGGTGTGCTGAAAAAAAAAAAGATCTAATCGGAAAAGGGCAAACTGAAATTATTTCATCTTGCCTTTGTATCATATTTATATCTAATGTAAGAAAATAATACTTTTGTGCTGTGTCTTCTTTCTACCGTTATTCAAATTTAAAGCGAACGATAAAATCGAGGTTTCATTTTCTTTGTCCTTTTGAAAGATGCAGAGAAAAAAATACAAAAATAGAAATTGCATTGTTTCTTGAGATACGGTTGCGAACGTACAATATCCTTAAACAAATATAGTAGCACTCTACCAGCCGAGAGAAACTCCAAGATCCATGTTGTTGCAACGAAAGACAAGACAGGCAAATCAGCGCTCAATTAAGGTCTCCGAGATGCTAGCCACCAAAGTTACCGCCTCGTCGGTGTTCTTGTGCTGCAGGACGGCTTTGAATTTTATGATATTTTTATCTCGCTTTTTATCCAGAAAGGTAATTTGGTTAAGTAGCCCGACTGCTAATTTTGCACGCACCTGCAGCCTGCAGCAAGATGCGGATGAGGCATCTTCTGTTATTCACGCCTCAGCACCTGCCGCTTTTGTAATTTGAAGTTTTAAGTTTAAACACCGTGAACACTCTAGTAAACGCAGATGTGGTAACGGTGCTTTCGTAATTACTTTTGCGCGTCGTAAGCGCGCCTTTTCATTGCTTCGATGCACTAAGAAGCTATTTCCCTCATGAGCTAAGAACACTGCTGAGTAGAATTTTTTCGAGCACCAAACAAGTTAGGAGGGCAATACCCCCAAGTGGGAAGGAAATTCTTTTAAACTTGTAAAACAAAAGTATAAAAATATATATAATTGTGATTGTTAGACACACTGGCAAACGGCGGAGTGCTATCTGATTTGAAATGATTCTAAAAACAAAATTGAAATATACGTAGATTCGCGTTCCGCAAAACTAGATAGCGTAAGGTGATTGTTGCTATCCGGGACAATGTCGTCGCGAGAAATAAAAATGAGAACACGTTTCTGAACCGTTCCAGTTGGGTTTACGTAGGCAGCGTAGGTTCCTCATGCAATGTACTCACTTCGGCTAGGTTTAGCGACGTGGTCCGCTAGATCGGTGTTGATGTAAATGCCCTTGAAGAGTGCAGTATAAACACCGAATTTGAATTGTCAGCCGGCCAGGATGAAATACCCTTAGCCTTTACTAAAACTTGCCATAATGTATTCGCACCTTTTACTGTCTGATATCTTTAATAATGACGTTTTAGAGCCAGGTGTATTGTCAGCAGCGTAGAAACTTAGTGATTAGTTTTCGTACATGGGCCAGGAGATAGTAGTAACGTCTAATGTTGTAAATGTCTCCTATTTATCTTGTATTCGCACCCAAAGCTTATAATTTTTAGTACCGAGACCATACTCAATGACAGCTTAGGAAACTCGGGGCTTGTATTATTATTATGTACATGATTCTTGCTTAGTGATTTGTTTTTCGGACGTTCCTAATTCCGGATTTTCATGGGCTTTGGAGTATTAAGAAGCGTCTCAGGACTTAACACGTTCCGAAGGCCTTAATTTGTCAGTTCCTGATGCTAATCTTAATCCTAAGCAGTCCTAATTATCACGCCTTTCTACCATGTCAACAACATCCTTTTTTTACGTTTACATTAATTACATTTTACATTGTGCGCAACACAGCTAAACGAGATATCGTTCCCTTTACCCCTTATGAGCAGGGCGCTTGTTTTGACTGGTTAATCGAAACACATTGCTATCCAAGTTTTCTAAATACGGAGTTCCCGGGCAAATTATGAACCATTTGTGGGAAAACCCACTGTGCGGAACGCAAGTTCGTCTGCCTCTTTTACAGGGGTTGTGGTGATGTCAGAATGCCGAGCTGTCATTGGCTCTTGTTGAAGGATAGTGGCTAGACATCAAGGAAGCTTGCTTTGAGCTGTCCCCGACTATCTTACAATCAGAGCCAATCAGAGCTCGGCGTCTTTCTGACGTCACCGCCACCCCAGCTAAAGAAGCAGACGGACTTGCGCTCCGCATAGTCACCGACAGATGAAGAAACAGAGGATGTGACCTGTTCGGAGCATCTTATTATCGCGTAGTAACCAATCAGATTGCGGCATTAGCCGACGAGGAGGCTGAAGAACCACTCAGGATATTAACAAGCGGGAACATCCTAATAAACCCTACCTTGTGTTTTTTAGACTCTCGATGACTATAATTAGGGTTCGGTCATGTCAGTAGTACAGATTGCACGACCTTTTTGACGACCTCCTTTATCCTGTCTTATGAATTTGTGTTAGGCATCACTTCTATTTTTACCATTTCCGAACGACGTTCCTCCCTTCAGTAAAAAAGACGGCGCTAAGAACACGCAGAGAAATTTGAACGCGCCGACATCTGCCACCATCTCCGAGACGACGTGAGCGTATACAAACAAATATGTTCCTATACATCGTTTAAAAGTAAAGTGATGATATTTTCCGGAAGCAAAAAAGTATTTGTTTCCTGTCTTTTTTCTTTTTCGGATTCTGTTTTCTTGAGTTATTTCAAGAAAATATCTGAATTTTTTTATGTGATTGAAACCCAACATGGAACCAAGCTGTTTTTGCGCGTTTTCAGAGAGAAGGTTTCAGCAATGCTGCGTAATATGGAGCAAACGCAAGCACTGTGGGTGGGGTGACCACCTTCCTGCTAGCGAAATGCCGGAACACGCCGGGCAGGGAGGAGGGTGGGGAGGAAATTTATTAACACGCACACCACGAACCGAGGCTCTGTTGACACATTTAATATCCTGCGCTGTAAGCTCAAATAATTTTCACTCCCGGTGATATACTGTAAAACCCTTAATTGCCGCGGCCTCTACTTTTGCGCGATTCGGTCACAGGGTACATAATCGCGGCCACAAAATTTCGCGAATTCGGTCGCCCGCATTGGCTAGGATTTGGGGTCACGTGCCCTTCAATTTCATCGAATTTTTCAATTCGCGACATTCGCGATAGTAGCATGACTCCGCGATCATTAAGGGTTTTTCCGTATTTTTTATGCCAAATATGGTATTAAATCTGTCCAATATCGAAAACATAGAAATCGACCGTAGCAGAACTCAATGTATCAAATGAAAACAAGGAAGCAGTAATTCTTTTTCAGGTTATTGTTTCCCGTCAACGCTTATACTTTTCTCAACACTGGTCCTAGACGAAATTTTAACATTTCGTTCTTTTTCGGCCTTTGTGAGTTGCAGGCTTTTCGCCTTGTGTGGCTGGCTTCACTAAAACGCAATCCACAGCAACCCCTTTTCGCGCATATGACACAGCGATTTGAAGATAATTACAATATTTTATACTTGGAGCTTGTGGCGAGCAGATCCTTCCCCAATACGCGCGTCTGTTCTCCCGCAAGAACGACGATCGCTTCCCGCAATGCTTGCATAGCAAATGGCGTACCATTGCGATTCACACGATTTCCAGCGACCTCCGCGCTTCCCCAGCGCCCCTGCTGAGTCGGCGGCACCGCGAGGTTGCCCAGAGCGAATCTTCACGGCACTGTGAAATGCGGGACATTTTACCCCGAATGTTCGGGAATTTTTCGCGGGGCGCGGGACACGAGCCCTCGGTGCTGGACAGTTCCCACGAGTCGCGGGGCGGGTGATCACCCTGACTGGCGGGTTTGCGTTTTGTGTCGCGTGCTCCAAGCTGCTCATGGCAGCGTGGTCGCCGCGGGCCAATCCGCGAGCGCATTTGGGCTCCGCGCACGCGTGGTGCAGGATCAAGCAGCGTCTTTACGCAAACGTATGCGCTTGCGTTTGCTCGCATACGCCAATACCCAAACCCCGGCATTACGCTCCACAGCAGAATATAATATGATAACCTACCTGCACCCCGAACGGTTTTCTGTATATTGAGCCTCTAAGCTAAGTACGTCTCGGTAGTATAGAAATTGTTCACTAAACCGCCTATCGCCCCTTTTCCCGACTATCGTGTGAAAGGCGTTGCTAACACAGAATGCGATGCACAGCAGCTGGAACCCAGATGCGATCGAGAGCGCCGTTGTTTTGGCCTGCGGGTTCAGCTCTGGCACCATAACTCCAGCACCGATCCTAAGTTAGCAATGATTTTTTTCTTTTTTGCTTTGAAGTTATTTTGGAGTGTTGGCCTGACCTTCAGGGTTTTGAATGTCGGGGATGGTACGAGTATATTGATGTACGACAAGTAGCTGCGTAAGAGATGCTTCTTTATTCATATCCCCCTTTCTTAATATTAAATTCTTCTACGTCTCGTCGTATATTCAAAGAGGTCGATGCTGAGATTTAATATATCGAGAAGATGAGTTCCGCATCTTTTTCGGTGCGAGGTGGACAAGAAGGAGCGTATCGGTATCAAGTTTGAAAAAGATGTCCTGCCCTGGAAGCCCCCGATTGAAAAATCGCGGCTTCTTGTATCTGCGCTCGACTCCGATGATGCACGTGTCTCGTGAGCTTGAGAATATGATCAGAACAGCGACCGAAATTGAACCGCCGTTT
>JAZHYW010036712.1:0-21466 GCA_037355805.1 Ixodes ricinus
TTTGCACGAGGCACGCAACACGCAATATCTTCCAACTCACAGTGCCCAATAAGGTTATTTAAAGCCATAACACTGGCGTCTCTGTAGCGCCCTCCATTGGAGCGGTCCTCACTTTTGCAAACACAATTAAAGTCTCCTAGAAATATAATAAGTCGGTCGCACTGGCAAAACCCATAAATATTTTCAAAAAACATTCTGCGCTCATCGGGCTTATTGGGAGCATAAACACAAATTACCCGCCACTCAAGGCTATAAGCGGTGAAATCACACATAACAAACCGCCCGGACGGGCATGTCGTAACAGTGTGGACGACAGCACCAACAGCTTTCTTAAGGAACAAGCAGCAACCTGCCGACAAACCAACAGCGTGACTCACGCAGACTTCATAGCGCGACAGAAACGACCGCAACATACTGTCGGTTTGACCCTCACTCTCTACTTTGGTCTCTTGAATGGCCACGATATCTAACTCATGCTCGGTAAATAGTCGGTAGAGCTGCTGTTGCCTACGCCTAGCTGCGAGTCCCCGCACGTTCAGCGTAGCGACACGTAATGAACCTTCAAGAGACACTACCATTGAGCAAGTTTCAAACCTCGAGCATAGCGCTCACCTATGTGCCTGAAAGGAAGCTGCCGCAGCACCAGATAGTCACTGCTCGTCGTCTCGGGGTAGAGCCGTCGAGCCGCCACGGGGTATAGCCGACGACCCGCCACGGCCACCTCTTCGGCATCCCCTCTTGCTCGCCGCCTCTTGTAGCCCCGACTCTGAACGAGGGCCAGCTGTGTCGGTCGTCACTGTCGTCTCGTTGAACGGTCGCTTGGCAGCCTTGGCCTCGAAGTCCATTTCACCCGCGTCTTCACCCTCGGAGGCCTTTGTCGTGTCGCTCGCGGCCGGTGCCTCCTGCGCCGTCACCTTCACTTCGCTCGCAGGTTCGCCGCTAAGTCCATTTCCCAGTGCCGTAGGAGTGGTCGACGCCTGATTTTGCGCGACACACGGCGCCGTGCTGGCCTCCGCTCCCGTTGTCTGAAGCTCTGTTGGTGAGGGAGCTATCGTCGTGGGTGACGCTGCCTCCTCCGCCTCGGCCTCGTCCATGACGTGGCTCATACCCGTGTCGTCAGCGGTATGGCTGGCGACGGCTCGGGCGTACGACCGCACGCAGTCCCTTGCGTCGTGCCCGAAGGCTCGACATTCCTCGCACCTAGGCACCCTGCACTCACGCCGTATGTGTCCCGAGCGACGACAGCGAAGGCACACCGGCGCGCGCCCGGGAACGACCACAAGTACTGTGCCTCCTAGGAACCGGAGCTGGTGAGGAAGGGACTCCGGCGTCATGCCATCCCGAAGCACCAGGCGCACGACGACTGTCGTGGTGTCCACGTCCGACAGGCCCTCGACCTTCCACTTTTCGCGGGTGACTCCCTTGACTTCTCCGTAGGCTTCGAAGGCTCGACGGATAGTTTCCACGGGCACGTCAAACGCCACCCAGTGAACTTTGACTTTTAATTCCCGCTTGTTGGGGTCGATGACCAGACACAAGCGGTCTTTCACTTGCAGGTGCCCTGTCGCCAGGAGCTTCTCCTTGGCTGCAGTAGTATGCAGCTTTAGAAGCCACACGTGTCCCATTTGAAAGGCGCCCAGGCCCTCCACTTCTTCCCGGACACCCACCTGGTTCAGCGGCCGAACAAAATCTTCTACTCGATACGGACGTCCCCGGGTGTCAGCGTGCAGCACAAGGCTGCGGTTCATAGCTTCGCCGGAGGGAATCGAGGGCAAAATAACCGCGTAGTCATTCGGCAAACCGCCGAAGCCAGCATCACCACGGCTAGAAACCGCCGTTATCGTAGTCGCTGAAGAGCGCTCCATCGCACGTCCGTTCGCTATCGCGTCCGGCGGTGGAATCGAGGCCATGGTCGCGCTGCCTACTTGGCTAGCTGAGCGCGCGGCATTACTCCCCCTTTAAAAAGTGCATCGCCCCGATGCACCACTAAACAAAAAAATGTAAATAAAAATAACCGGCAGACTAAAGAGCCATTTTGAGACACATAAGGTCCACAGTCCTATCGAGCGTAGTACGGCTTCAGGCGCACGACGTGGACGACTTCAGGTCGTGGTGGGCGGCGTGATGATGTTCTTGTTCCGTCGGGCATCACCTCGTAGTTCAGCTCCCCGAGGCGACGAAGTACCTTGTATGGTCCAAAGTACCGTTTAAGCAGTTTCTCACTGAGGCCGCGGCGACGGATGGGCGTCCACACCCACACCCTGTCTCCGGGCTGGAAGTGGACGTCCCTGCGACGAAGGTTGTAGCGGCCCGCGTCGACGCGTTGCTGGTCTTGAATCAGGAGTCGGGCGAGCTGGCGGACTTCTTCGGCCCGTTGAGCAACCACCTGGGCGTCGTCGCTCTCATTGTCAGCTGGCTCATGGGGCAGCATCGCGTCCAGCATGGTCGTTACCTTCCGACCATGTACCAGCTGGAAAGGTGTGAATCCAGTGGTCTCTTGAACCGCCGTATTGTAGGCGAACGTGACGTAGGGCAACACCTCGTCCCACGTCTTGTGCTCTACGTCGACGTACATAGAGATCATGTCGGCGATTGTCTTGTTGAGTCGCTCCGTCAGCCCGTTGGTCTGCGGGTGGTATGCAGTGGTACGACGATGGCTGGTGTGACTGAGCCGGAGGATTTCTTGGGTCAGCTGTGCCATGAACGATGATCCGCGATCTGTAATCAGAACTTCGGGAGCGCCGTGCCGGAGGACAATGGACTCGATGAAAAACTTGGCGACTTCAACAGCAGTCCCTGAAGGAAGGGCTTTCGTTTCTGCGTACCGCGTGAGATAATCTGTGGCGACGATTATCCAACGGTTTCCCAGGGTCGACGGCGGAAAAGGACCAAGTAGATCCATTCCGATCTGCTGGAACGGTGCAGTTGGCGGAGGAATTGGCTGCAGGAGACCTGCCGGCTTCGTCGGCGGTTTCTTGCGTCGCTGGCACTCGTGGCAGGATCGGGTGTAGAGGTGGACGGTTTTGGGGAGCTTGGGCCAGTAATACTTTTCACGAATACGGGCCAGTGTCCGGCTGTATCCAAGGTGTCCGGACGTCGGGTCGTCGTGACATGCTTGAAAGATCTCCTCTCGAAGGTCGGTCGGGATTACCAGCAGCCACGGCGAGTTGTTGTCCCCGAAGTTCTCTTTGTAGAGTACACCTCGTCGAATGGCGAAGGTCGGCAGGGCTCGTGAGAAAACACGGGGCACGGTACTCCCGCGCCCTTCCAGGTGCTCGATTAAGGCGCGCAGCTCCGGATCGTCTCGCTGACGTCGTGCCATGTCGTCGGTGTTCACTGCTCCTAGGAAGCACTCGTCGTCATCGTCGTCGCTGCTGCCGGAAGGTGTTTCGACAGGGGCCCTGGACAGGCAGTCAGCGTCGCTGTGCTTGCGTCCTGACTTGTAAACCACAGTCATGTTGAACTCTTGTAGTCGGAGGCTCCATCGAGCGAGGCGTCCTGACGGGTCCTTGAGGTTCGCAAGCCAGCAGAGCGAGTGGTGGTCCGTGACTACGCGGAACGGGCTTCCGTACAAGTACGGACGAAACTTCGTGATTGCCCAGACGACCGCAAGGCATTCTTTCTCAGTCGTGGAGTAATTTCTCTCCGCCTTGGACAGTGTCCGACTTGCGTAGGCGATGACTCGCTCGGTGCCTTCTTGTACTTGAACTAGTACCGCGCCAAGTCCTGCGTTACTTGCGTCAGTGTGAATCTCGGTTTCCGCATCCTGATCGAAATGTCCAAGAACAGGAGGCGTCTGGAGTCGTCGCTTCAGCTCGTCGAATGCCTGCTGCTGCTCCTCGGCCCATTCGAACCTCTCGGCGTCCTTCGTGAGGTTTGTGAGCGGCGCGGAAATCCTTGCGAAATCCCGAACGAAGCGACGATAGTAGGCACAAAGTCCAAGGAATCTTCGCACGGCCTTCTTGTCTGTCGGCACTGGAAATGACGCGACGGCGCGAGTCTTCTCTGGGTCTGGGCGAACGCCTTCGTTACTAACCACGTGACCTAGAAACTTCAGTTCGTCATAGGCGAACCGACACTTTGACGGCTTGAGGGTGAGCCCGGCGGTCCGTATGGCTTGGAGAACAGCTCGGAGTCGTCGCAAGTGCTCGTCGAAGTCGCCGGAAAACACTACGACGTCATCGAGGTAGACGAGACAGCTCTGCCACTTCAGTCCTGCCAGTACGGTGTCCATGACACGCTGGAAAGTTGCTGGCGCCGTGCATAGTCCGAAGGGCATCACCTTAAACTCGTACAGTCCATCCGGCGTGACGAAAGCTGTCTTCTCTCAGTCCCGTTCGTCGACTTCAATCTGCCAGTAGCCGCTCTTCAGGTCCATCGATGAAAAGTATCGAGAGTGGCGCAGCCGGTCTAACGTGTCGTCGATGCGGGGGAGTGGATAGACGTCTTTCTTCGTCACCGCGTTCAGCTGCCGGTAGTCCACGCAGAACCTAAGCGTTCCGTCCTTCTTCTGTACCAGTACGACTGGAGAGGCCCATGGACTGCTTGAAGGTTGGATTATGTCGTCGTTCAGCATCTCTTGAACTTGCTCCTGGATCACCTCCCTTTCTTTTACGGAGACTCTGTACGGCGATCGATGCACGGGGCGCATGTCGTCCTCCGGTAATCGACAGTTTTGAGGGACTGTACGCTATAGCGAAAGGCCAGGGAATTGCGGGTCGCTAGTGCGCATGCGCAGAACGCAATCAAAGGGCTAGCGTATTGCGTACGCACGCAACGCTGGGGATTTTGTTGGCGGGCGTTGCGGCCTAGCCGAGCTCTGCGGGAAGGTCCCGAGAGATCTCAGCCCAACGAGAGCGCCAGTTTCAAGATGGTGGTTACCCCGACTGGCGCGGAGAGCCGGTGTTCTCGCTTCCGGCGTGAACGGTGAAATAACGTAGTGTTCAGCGCGGCAATTCTTTCCGGGACGTACTAAGGTCGAATCAGATCGCCGTGCAGCTGAAGGAGTAGCAGCAAAGTGTTCACCGCTCGCAATGCGCGTCAACGCTGCGATCTGCTTAACGCCAGGCCTATTCGCGCAGTTCATTGTCGACGGATGAACGACTCTTCGAGAAATCGCCGAAGTTCTCCGTATGCACTCGGATATCAGTAGGTCGGCGTGATTTCATTCCACGATAGCATTGATGAAAGGTGCTGTTTCCACGGGACGAGTGACGGAGGTCTCCGTGATCGAATCGGGCTACGCATCCGCACTCGTAGCCTCTGTACCCCGCAGAAAAGCGCGCTGGACGAGGCAGCTGCAGCTTTGACTAATTTAAAATAAAATGATTGAAAACGTTTTCATTCTTCAATATTTATTTTCAGGAGCATCGTAGGCGCATATAAGCACGCGGAATTCTACGGCTCTGCCAGATTTAACGAAGATCATGCGAGGTGTTCACTCGTAAACGTAACGCACAACTAAAATCGGTCCGAGCGGGTCGTTTTGAGCGTACGCCATACTACTGCGTATCGCATGCGTAAGAGCCAGCAACGCCATACTAAAACTGTCTAATGATGCGGCGCTTCGCAATAGCGGTTTGGCGCACCTTGATGACGTCGCAAAGCAGTCGCGGAATTCGACGACGAGGTTAATAAGCTGCCGCCTTTGCGGCCTGGAAGCTTTGAATCATGTCGAGCTGCCTCTGGCGATGCACGGTCTTGCTGAGGCAGGAGGACTTCAGCATTCGCGGTGATTTCGGCGGGAGTTCCGGAGTTCTGACGTGACCCATGACTGCGCGCTCTTCGTGAGGGCGGTTGCATTTCTTTTCGGAAGTTCGCGATGAGGACCACAGGTGCGGCCATCCCGAAGTTCAGCTACCTCTTGCGACGCCTATTCCTTTTCCCAGGAGCAATTGAGCGTTTCCTTCCAGAACAATTTTCCGCAGGTAGTTACATCGGTCACGACGCGTACAACAACACTTGATCGCGGCGGCAGGTTGAAGTGGTCGACAGCACCTGACGGCGGTTGACGCTGTTTGGGGTATCTCTGCAGGAGGAACAGGCGTCCGCAGAGTCAATCTGTTCTCACTAAGGTCGATAACGGCGCCGTATTCGCAGAGAAGGTCCATGCCAAGAATGATGTTCCTGGAACAGTTCGGTAGAATCGACGAACTTTACAGGCGACAGCCAGCCGTAACCGACGCGAGCAGGCAATCTTTGACAGGCGTGAAAGGTGTCCTCCGGCGGCCGAATTCCTGGTCCTTGCCACGGGCGTCAGCGACCTTCGAAGGCGTGGAGAGCTCCCCCAAGACAGAGTAGTCTGCTCCGGCGTCCACGAGTGCTGATGCTTGCGGCTGTCAATGACGACGTGTCGGGTTGTGACTCCGCTGCAGGGGGCCGTTGCCGGATGCGTGGCGTCGAGATAGTGAGAGCGCTCAGCGTTCCTGGAGGCTCTTCGACTTCCGTCGTCTTCGGCAACGCCACCTCTAGGTTGCTGCGTCGCTCTCCGGCGACGCAGCGGAGACAGGCCTTCGGCGGTGTCGTGGTGCTGGAGACGCTGAACGTCGTGGCGATGGGGAGCGGATTCACGCCGGAGAGACGGGCTGAGGGTGGCGAGCGTCGATGGTACCCTCGATGTCGCGAGGGCGTTCGCCGGCTTTCGGCGGGTCCTCGGGTGGAACCCACGCACCCATTCGCCGGTAGGGATAACGGCGGCAGATATGGTCGTCTCCTGCAGCGGTAGTGCACGAACTGGCGTCGATCGGCCGATGTCCACAACGTCGGTCTTCATCCGCGAATGTCGCTCCGGGCGGACGTCCTGGACTCGTCCTTCCTGGCTTCGTGGATACCTTCGGCACCGGGGGTCTCGTCGAGTGGCGCTGCGGCCTGGCGGTTAGCTTGCGGCGGTCGTCGGCCATGGCGGCGTAGCTCAAAGCCGGTTCCTCTGGCGTCGTCGGGTTCCTGGGAACTTCAGGCCGGAAGGCTTGGTGAACCTCCTCTCGCGCGATCTCGGTGAGCGATACTCGAGGACGGACGATCCGAAGCGGGGAGCATCTTGCGAAGCTCTTCCTGGATCGACTTCACGAGTAATGGCTGCGCATGCCGGCAACGCTAGGGCTGATGTCATAGCCCGTTGCAGCAGAAGCAGCGACGCCCGAGTGCCGATGGTAGTGGCTTGCCTCTGCAAGGATGGGCATCGCCCATGTTCGCCGCCTCGGTGACGAATTCTTGAACGGCCGTTGCGTGGTTGCGCACGAGTTCACCGGAAGATGGTCGTTCTTTACGCCGCTGCACTCGGAATACGCAGCTTCTTCTCCTCGATGGCCTGCAGGGCCGGCGCGTGGAGCCTGCCAGCAAGCACGTCTTGCACAAACTTGTGACTCTCCGGACTGGGGCCCTGGGTCCTCAACTGCGGCATATCTTTCGGCCCCCCCTCTTCGGCGTTGCCATAGCGTAGGTGCGCGTCAGCTCATTCGTGCAGCGGTCCCACGAAGTGAGTGGAGGCTGCGCGGTTCTCGAACCAGTGCCTTGCAGCACCTTTAAGCGATAAAGATAGGTTCTGCAGGCGCTGCTCGTCACTCCACCCGTTGTGGCGGGCCACGCGATCGCACTGGTTGATCTAGTCTTCGACTGTCCTCCATAAATCTCGCCGAGAAAGGGGGCAGGCGTCGGCGGTGACGGCGGCGGACGACGACGGGTGGGCTGGTCGTTGTCGGCATCTTCTTCCTCCGGTTTTCGGGCAAGCAGACTTAATTCGAGGGACAGACCTCGGGTACGACGGCTTCTTCGGGCTGTGGCGTCTTCGGCGAAGGGTAGCCTCTCCGGGGCCGAGCACGTCGCTTGGCCGGGATAGTCCTCGGAGTGCGCACGCTCAACGGGCATAGAGCGAAACACCCTGCGCACCTCCACCAAGTGCCGCCAGCGAATGACAAGCAATGAGCCAACGAAAAGTGAAGTAAACCAAACCTTCAATGGGGCGAACTCGTGCCCAAAAGCAGTGCGGAAACAGAAGATAACCATAGAGGCTGCCGCGGAGCGCCGATAGGCGGCGTAACAGCAAGATCGAGCGCTTTGGCGGAACTGACCGAGGATCGCCACGCGGCAGCCCCCTTGCGTACACGCTTTGGCTTCTGAAACAATCGGCTAGAATGTACCAGCGACGAGAACATTCGCACTTCGAACAAGAAAAACAGGATTTTCGAATTTACCAGAACACTAAATTGCAGAGGATGGATAAAGTCCCGCCGCTCCCCTGGAATCAAACCCCTGGAACTTCGCGTGGGAGTGCAGGCACGATAACCGGGGTTAAGGCCATGGGCCGCGCTGCCTACTTGGCGACATAGCGCGCGGCAATATGCGCCGAATGGAACAAGTAAATACCTCTGACATACGCCGGTGCATTGAGCACAACCGCATGATATAAAAGAATTAATTTATTGCCGTATCTCGTTTTTACTTTATTCTACATGCGGCGTGCTCTCAAAATAATTCGTGACCGTCTTCTTTTTTTTTTGTCTCGTGCGTTTAGTGCGTTCACTGGCTTATTTTGAATACGCGATGCAGATGAGAGTTCAGCAGGCAGGCTGGTTAAAAAAAAAGGGTCCCCACCAAAATCCTGAATTACTGCTTCCTTGTCTGAAGGGCAGGTCGTCGGTTAAAAATTTGCATCACTTGCGTGTTCTCTAGAAGAGAAATAATCCGAACTCACGTGCAATGACGCTGGGTGCATGCGTCAACGCCCACACATTACAAGTTTTAAAAAAACATTCATACAGTTCCAATTGCAGAGGCCATTACACTATAAACTCACTCTTACATATCAAACGTCTGTAAGCGCGAGATCAACTTGTTTTTCTCATCAATCGCCGATATGAAGCGGAGGGTGTCTGCATAGTGTGCTAGTGCCAGTGTTGACACACGGCCAACACCTCGAGCAGGCTACGGCCTCTAGATGCTGCAGTACTCGTTGCCAAATGCCATAAATAATACCCATGAGATCTCGGCACAGATTTGATGAGTTTGATCAGATAGGATATTCGTTCATTGTCTCTCTAGTATTAGTCGTGCTCTCATTCTTGATGGGACCTCCGACCTGCAAGAAATGTCTCGCGATGTATGTAACATATTTTTTCCTTTTTCTGTGTAATGTTGTGTGTTTTGCTTCTATGTAAATCTTGTTTTACTGGTCACTACTTATGTAAAATAGTTTCTCTGCTGCTGGTGGAGGGGAGAAACTCTGTCAAACGACAACAGTATGCTTTTTCTTTCTCTCCCCTCCTCCTGGAGAGAAACAATAAAGTTGAAGTTGAAGACCGAAGAATTGCGCTACAAAGATCCACGGGAGCTCAGGCCTCTCAGAGTTGTCAGAGATTTCTTCCTTTTTACAAAGGAGCATAATACTGTAACACTTATTTTCGCATCCCCTGTTTTTCGCCAGTCGGTCACGGAGAACATAATCGCGGCCATTGAATTTCGGAATTCAAAACGCCTGCATTAACAAACTCTTACGACCACAATTTTCGCGCGCCCTTAGATTTCGCCAATTTTTCAATTCGCAAATTTCGGGAAAATTAAGGGTCGCGAACATTAAGGGTTTTACAGCAACTCTCTGTGAGCTCTTTTTTCTCGCAATCACCAGATCATTTTACGGAGCCCAAAAAGTTGAAACATAAAGACGCAATTATCTTTCTCACCACGCAGCGTTCTACTTTTCGTGCATCACGAAACCCTGTAGTTACGATAAATAAATATACAAGGTGCGCCGTAAGGACAAACACACATAACCACAAGTTTTGTTTTTCGTCCTTTTTTCGTCCGTCGAGACGACGGACGGTTTTACAAAAATGTGTAATATTTGGTACGCCTTGCAAAATTCAAATTCAAAACTTACATACCTGAAATTGGGCACGCGAACGCAGTCCTGCAAGAAGTTTTATGTCAATTTTTTTTTTTTAGAGGTCAAGTGAGAAATGGTGAAGTATTAGAAATAGAGCCAAACGGTAGCCGCGCATTTCCGTGCCCTATACGCCTCGGCAAGTGGCTCATTTTTGTCTTCTGCGCATGAGAAAGGAAGTAGCGGTGACGTCAGAACGCCGAGCCCTGATTGGCTGATCGCGGTCCCCTATCTGAGCGTCGTCTGCTCCTTTGCAACAACGTCTGCTCGCAACGTCGTCTGCGTCTGTCTTACCTTTCCTGCGACTTTCGGAAGTGCAGGTCTTTACGAGCGAGCTCGACTTCGCCTTTCAGAGAAGGCAGACGAAATAACTCGAGCGGTTCGTTGTTTTTGTCGAACAACTAGCAGACGCGCATCAAGGAGGGAAGTCAAAGTACTCACTGGCGAGGTGTCCCGAGACGCCGAGGTTTGTTTGCTAAGAACCGAGAGTGAGCGTGTTAGTGTCCGCAAGTTCCCTCCCAAATACTTTTTCCCCCTTTCGTGTGCGGCAAGACTCCTCATTCTTTAACGGCGTCGGCGGGTTGGCGCAGTTAACGTCGTCTGCTTTACGTCTGCTAGTCAAAGCGATGGCTCCTTTACCTTTCCTGCGTCTGTCGGATATTCACCGCTTTTTCACCGGCGAGAGTCACCGTTGCCTCGGAAAACAAGGAGATGACAAGAGGAAGAGATTGACCTCTTAATCTAAAATTGAGGTCAGTGATCACAGTATAATACGGGAAGGGTTCACAAGGGTCGCGCGGGCACATTCCATTCAGCACGCCAGCCGGTCGTGGGCAGACGGTCACCGAGTCGGAGTGGCTGCTAGGCCTATCTGCCGAGTTCGCTTGGTCGGTGTCGGTGGAATCGTGGCCGTTGGAGCTTTTCCCGGGTGTTTGTGGATCCAGCGTTCTTGTTCGTCGTGGTCTGGTTCAAGTACTTTTTACTTTTTTCTTGCTGCTTGAAGTCGGGACGCGAGAGAAGCGCACGTAGAAAAATAAACGTCCGTTGGTCGTCGCGACCGCGACGCTGTCGGCCATGCTGATTTGATCGTAACAAGTGCGTAGCTTCGGAGCTGTCGTAGGATTTTGTCGTAACCTGCGCAAAACTTACGAAAATTTCGGTTCGTGAATACGAATTTGTTTTTAAGTTTTGTCTTACGCATATTTTTGGCGTAAGATAGTTTCGTGAATCTGGCCTCTCCACTTGCAAAAGTCGCAGGAAAGGTAAGACAGACGCAGACGACGTTGCGAGCAGACGACGTTGCAAAGGAGCAGACGACGCTCAGATAGGGGACCGCGATCAGCCAATCAGGGCTCGGCGTTCTGACGTCACCGCTACCCCCTGCGCGAGAAGCAGACGAACTTGCCCTCCGCATACCGGATGTTCATCGCCTGCAACACTGGTTTGTGAGCTTGCTTCCAGGCTGTTCATTACTTATATACTTCGTTAAGATTATTAATTATCGCGATTATCTTGCTCGCATCGCCAGCCTCTGCTGTTAGGCTTTAGCGTTTTCGCGTTCAGCAAGCCACCCGGAAGCGAAGCTGATAAACCAGTGTGCAGACTACAAACAGGCTGTATAGGACATAGGAAAAACGCGTCATCCGATTTTGCTTTATTTTTAATATATCACTACCTCTAAATCGAACTCTTTAAAAACTAATCATAAAACTTTTTGCGAAACTCAGTGCGGTGTACTAGACTACAGGTATGTACATTTAGAACTCAAATTTCGCAAGGCATGCCAAATGTGTAGGTCCTTAGGGCCGCATCAGCTACAAAGAATTGTAATATTTCTTTATGCTACTTTCAAAGGGAGCGTGATTATGTTAATGTTCACTGGACGGTTGAAAGCCCTTCAAATTTGTTGAACCTGTATACTAATGTACACTTTTACAGCATAAAATACGCTAATACCCAACCGCGACTAAGAAGTCTTGTCCAAAATGTTTATATCTTATCATTGTGCATTTAGCTGTCATAAGGATGTACGACCTACTGTGCCAGATTTATTTCAGAATCAATACTTCCAAAATCAATTTGCCCGCACCTCCTTTTACTGGAAAGAGCACATCGCATATGTTGGCTTGACGGCAAACCTATTTGAAAGTGCGTTATTTGTTTACATAATTTCATTTCCATTGGTTCAGCGTCGTGTTTCTCTCCTTGAGAAGCTCTGAACCAATAATTCAATTGCTGAGATAGTCCTCCCGCTCAAATCCTTGCCCTTATCGATTTCCTCGTATCCATGAGGAACGAAAGTGACTTTGCCATCCCTAGGGGCCCGATTCTTTTCTCATCGAGATACAGTATATTTGTGTGCAGAAAACTGTTGAATATACGACCACGTAAAAAATTGGAGACGCGAAATAAAAACGTGCAGCATGTATTCCTCAATACTCCAAAAGCAGGAAGTTGACATATGAATGAAGAATTTCTTTGAATTTTCTGAACTAGAAGAATTTTCACAAAAAAGTACGATGCAGGACTATAGTTTCGAATTTTGACGCGCAGGTCGATTAAATAGACGAACCACTAGGCTACATACAAGGTGGACCGAAAAAACGTGAAACAAAAGCTATTTTTCAGGCAGTTGGTGCGTGCACTGTGGGAGAGTGCTAGTGCCAACGGGATATCGGCGGTTTTCAGCATTTTACTCATAGTATGCACTGACTCCAAACTTTAGAGCCTCCTTCCCTAACTTGCTTCTTTGCGCTAACTCTGTCGTCCTAGCCGCATAACAGCTGCTGCGTACAAGTGAACGTAGATTATCGGGCGACAGAAGTTGCAACGGAAAGATTTCAGATTATTTCAAACAAACGATTGTAAATAAGACATTTGGAAACAGTGCTTGCTTGCATTCGCCACCAGCATATCTAAAAAGAAACATCAACAAAAAAGTGGCTTAGTTTTTCTGCTTCAAGACGGAAGTTGCTTACCTCTGGACGCTCCTAATATTTCCGACATAGAAATGAACACACGTGTTTCATCGTTCAATCACTTCTGCAGTCACAGTGTAACCACCGGATACACATGATGCCTTTTATTACTAAAATGAGATGACAAACCAATCCCTCAATCAGGCGCCCAAAGATTCGAAGCCTGTTCGGCTTCTTCTTCAGGGTCGACTACGGCTTACAAAAGCATACACCTTAGGCAGCGAGGAATTCCCAACCGCAAAATGCTGCATGAACAACACCATCTATTTATCGTCAAAGGCAAGCGAAGAGTATTTAAATTTTCGCTCAGTGTCAAAGTGCTAGAACTTGTCCAACGCAATGTATGCATGTGCGAAAGTCAGTTTCGGTATTCTCACTTTCACGGTTATTGTTTATTCTCTGAATTATTCTCGCCACCCCTGCACCTTCTGAATTTAGCTAACAGGGAAGCTAAGTCATGTGGCAGGATCCTTCGACAGACGCAGGTAATTCTCATTGTGGAACAATGATCTCATTGTCTTTAAATAGAAAAATAGAGGCAGGGGAGAAAGGAGGAAAGGCGCAGGAGGAAACAGAGGAGTGAACATGAAATAGTGGATCTCTAGCTTGCTCTTGTAGTTCTTGTGGAGAAAAACAAGCGAAAATAACAACAGAGGTCACAAGAGACATACGATGAAGAGAAAGAAGAATAAAAACTAAGAAGGAAGCAGAGTGGACAGGACACTTTAGTTTCTCTCTCGCTTGCTAGTGCGGTCACGTAGAAGTGTTGGGAAGGTTATACGTACCAATCAGAACAAGTTAGGCTCCCCCAAAAGACCTGAACAAATGCCAGGCGACAGCATAAATACCATTGTAGGGAGTTGGAACGGCAGAATTACGGGAATGAGTGCTGGTGTGGTAGGTTTTCTTATTATTCGAAAGGACTCTGAACGGTACTTATGTTGCATTACGTGTGCAATTTTCTGTTCATATAGACTGTAATGGTGACATCACTTACATGTATTAGGAAATTCGGGAAGTTCTAAACTTTCCGGCGCGCCATAAATATTAGGCATTTTTTACTTTGTGCTTTGCTCCTTCACGCAATGTGAGAAACAACGAGAAGTAAGCTGTACAAAAATACAAATTTTACAAAAAAATGACGTTTGCACAAGAAATCAGTCTCAATCTGACGTAATCATGCAGAACTATTCGTCATAATGTCGCAGACATATTGAATCCGGAATTTTCTGAACAGCATTTACCTAGCGTACATAACATCTAAAACATTGAAATATATAGCAGGACCCCGCATCTTGGCAATAGCTGGAAACGCTCGAAGTGTGAACCGATGCTTGCTCCAATAGCGGGCCCGGGTTGACCTCACCCTTCCTTCCTCAGTATATATGACGTATTACAAACATTGTATATATATATATATATATATATATATATATATATATATATATATATATAATGGATAAAGGAGTAGAATCTTGAACGCAGGAAAAAACTTAGGTAAATGAAAACCTCGCCAGAAACCAACTTGGAAACGTAGAGCTTAGAGCTATATTTCCCAACCGTTTCGCGCCGGGAGGACCGGGCGTCAGGGGTTTGTCATACCGTAAAATTTACGCATGTGGCGTTGTCTCCTCCTTTCTCCTACTTTACTCTTGTGCCTCCACTGATGTCTTCGCGAATGCAATTTTACTGTATGACGAACTCCTGACGAGGCCGGGTCCTCCCGGCGAAACGGTTGGGAAATATAGTTTTAGAGTTCTACGTTTCCAAGCTGTTGTCTGGCGACGTTTCCATATATATATATATATGTATATATATATATATAATATATATATATAATAATATATATATATATATATATATATATAATATATATATATATATATATATATATATATGTATGTATATGTATATATATATACAGTATGTGGTCCTCGAGAGCCCTTGACAGCGCATTACACACGCGAGAAGCGACAAGGTGCATAAGAAGTATAGAAAGTTGCACCTTTTTTAAAAAAAGACAGTCGACGGTTGAAGAAGGGAACAAACACAAAACGACTCAAATAAAAAGTTGTTTTACAAGTTCTCTAAGATTCTCGTTTTCATCCAGTAAAATGTGCATACACTGTGCGAATAGCGATGCGATTCAAAACTTCTTGTATGATAGAGTCGACATTCTTATGTTATAAGTTGCACTATACTCGCTGACTGCTTAAAACGTGGCTTATGATGTTAGCACTTCGCTATTCGTTCTTCGGCGTTGATCCACATTAATGCAACAGCCTGATAAGATGCAGAGCAGGAATCAGATGCCCAGCACCGCCTCTGAAAGGGGCGGTGCTGGCACTATTAGCAACGTGCGAGCCCAAAGCGTCGCTGTGGTTGAAGTTCGCGATTCCCCAAACCGTATCTTCCTGTATAGACCATTTTGATGGAAAACACCACCTGGCGGTGCTCCAGTCTTCGACGTACCATAAAACTTCCTGCTCACAAAAAAAAATCAACGAAGCCCACTCTAGCACCGCAGCTCAAAATATATGTAAAACGTTTAACCACCAATTCTCCAGGTGAACGCCAAAAGAACGAAGAAGCGCGAGACCCGTTAACATTTTTCGAATATTCTTGTAAACCAACTTGCCTCCTCCAAGGCGCTTAAAATGTACGACCGAAGGCCCTCGTTAAATCGACGACTTTGTTGTCCCTGCAGCATTTATGATTTCTAGCACTAGTGATATAAGCAAGCTCGACAGACGACGAATATAAACTCTGGAGAAGGGGACCAAGGGGGACAAAGGACAAACACAAATCTCCAAACAAAGTTAGGTAGCTGGTGCGCGACCGATAAAATTCGCCTGGTCATGGTATCGAACCAGGGACCTCTCCATTTACAGGGGAGCGCTCCACCAACTGAGCTAACCAAGAGTTAGACGTCAGTAGAGCAAACGAATTTTATCAGCTGCCACCAGTGTAACACCAACAGCGGTGAACGGCCGTCATTTTTAAGGTTCCGATGATAATACAAATAAATGCAAAGGTGCGCCTTTGAATTTAATTGCATTATCATCATCAGCTCGACAGACTTGCAAAGACGGAGCGACCGGAAGTTGCTTAGACGCAAGCGGCAGTTCGTGTTTGTAAACAGCAAAAACGGTCTATACTGATAAGCCTGCCCAATCACCGGTTTACGGTCAGGCAAATCCTGCCAATCACGGCGAGGCACGGGAAAATCCTGCCAATCGCGGCGAGGCAGGTCCTGGCCGTGACGTCACAAATGGCAACCATAAGGAGGCGCCACCGAAACATTTCGGTGCTAATAGTGGGACCCAAGTATATTCGGGTGCCACGCCACTGATCAAGAACCATCTTTGGGGCGGTGTAATTTCGAGGATTTCAAAGCGAATTTCTTCTTTCAGTCTCTCTTTCGCAGAAGATGATGAAGTAGCACAGGGGTCCAAGTGTTGACATACTCCCCAGTGTGACGGTGTTTGAATGCGGCTCATAGAACGAACACGATTATTGCGTGAACACTCGATTTGGGCTCGTAAACGCGAAGGACGCGGCGAGCATTCGGGTAGTGGCTCGTGTCCAATCGCCGCTATTGACGGTACAGCTGAACCTCAAGAATGTCTGGAGTTCAGCTCGTGCCCTCTGCTTAGATACTGGCTGCATATACATATATATGTATGGCACCAGATCACGTATTCGCTTTTCTGGCTGTGAGTTCTGGGAACAAAATCTACTCGTTTTTTTTTCTGTTTTTCTGCGGCTATCATTGCGTGGGAAAAAAAAACAACTAACGTGTGTTTTGTAAGTATGAACGTCAATGATTAATATGCCAAGCAGTACTTACAAAAAGTTTACAAGAGTGTTGCACCGCTTCTTTAAAGAAACACTGAAGGGGAAAAAAGTTTTTTACGCGTTTATTTTTTCTACTAAAAAAAACGCTTTTTTTAACGATATTTACGCCGTTAGACGCACTTTAGTGGGGGTAGCCCTGCCCTAGGTCACGCCCGGTGCTTACAAAACTAAGCAACGTTTCTGGGCTCTCATTGGTTTCTGAGATGATCGACGTGTGAAATGTTGGTTGTAAATTTGCCTCTCCGTGCCATAATTGTATTTTAATCGACAATATTTTTATGCTTGAGAAACAAACAATCTAGATAGAGTCATTAGTGTTTTCAAAGATATCCCGAGATTGCCTTATCCGTTTCGGTTTCAAACGACAACAAACATAGCTACAGGAGTTTGCGGAGTGATCAACGAGAGCAGCTCGTCGAGCTCGTCTATTTTAATGAGTACGAGTCGTTGTGCGATCACCGGGGTGTTTGGACGAAGATCACCTCAACCGATCTAGTTTGCAGTAAACAACTGTCGCAAGTACACGACTTCGGAATCGCTGTTGGCGCTGTGCGGGTGCTTGGGTTCGTAGCAAGCGGTAGCAGAAATGGCCTAAGCCTCGCGTCCTACTTTAACTGCAGGGTGTCGAAAAAGCGGCCAGGCTCTTCAAATCGACCGCAAAAATCGGTTTCTGAACCTTTCTTTTTTTACTTGTTCCTCAGGTTAGTTCGGTCTTTGCTAATTTTATGGAAAAATATGCTCCCTCTTTGGGCAACGCATGCGCAAAATCGAAGTGCGATAGGTTAAGGAACCGATTTTTGCGGTCGATTGAAAGGGCCTGGCCGCTATATGTTGGTTGATCTGGCTTGATTTGTTCCTTTGCGCCTGCTGATGCAGAATAAAGATATTGGTTCCCGTAAATGCGACCCCGCTGCTCTGTGAATAGCGCGACCGCTGTGACTGCAACCATGGTTTCAATACCAAAAAGATACCAACACGGGTATGCAGTTGCGAGCGATTTGGCTGGAGGCAATCGGGCGTTCGGCTCGCATGAAGTTTGTCCAGGTTTGTTCCCGTCATTTTGCTTCGAAAAAAAGTAGCTCTACGTTTTGCAGCGCACCTGGCCTGCAAATGCGAATATTTTTAGGTCGCGTTTTAGTTCTGCGGCACGACGCTTACCCACCTTGCTCGCGGACTCCGTACGAAAACGTAACAAGAACAGAAAAGCTGAAAGCAAATGCCATATAGCTTCGCCAATACTGGAAACTCCTCCGAAAACCCATGGGAGCGGTGGCGAAGGCGACAGTGGCGCCTCTAGCGGACTCGGAGTCTACGGAAGCAGACGACGCAGCGGAAAAGTACAGGTTCCGCGACGTCCTCGAGCTTTTGCGAGCCCCATTTCGTCACCCCAACAGCTAAAACAAATAATAACGGTCAGCCCGCTTGCAAAGCGGAACCCACTGATTGCAAATGCAACGGCAATCAGATATCAACGCGCGCAGAAACAAAGATGGAGCAGTTTATTTAGCGGTCCCACACGCCACTCAGGGGAACACACGCGCTTGAAGCGCGTCAGGGAAGCGGAAAAAGACGTTTAGCTGCTCGAACAACGTCGTAAGAAGTTACCGTTGATCCGCTACAAACTGAGTTGTCACAATTTCTTACCTGAATAGGTGATCATTAAAACGCGCACAAACAACATGTTCAGATTGCCAGAGCAAGCGCACCAGCCACTGCAGCATAACAAAAACAAAAGATAACGAGAAAAATGACCGTGCAAACACTTTCCGAACTTTGCAAGAAAAATGGGGTCCCCATCACAGACGAAAATAAAAAGAAATGGGGAACAGTCGCGAACAACGACGAATAAAACAAAGAAGTTAGCAGACGATAAAAAGATAAAAATCACCCAGCAAAGAAACTCCTTCAACGACGACGATCTTGCATAGATGGTAGTCGCCGTAAGTGTCGAGTCCACAACAAACAAAGCGGAAACAACACCACGAAAGTAATCGAAAAAGAAAAGAGCTGCACTTTTTTTCGGCTGCTTGTTACACGTTTGTTTATTTCCTTTCGCGGCGTTGGTAGGAACTAAAAACGAAACAGCGGAAAGGAATAACGTAGTCCAGCTCACACCAGACTTGTACGTAGTTCAACTACTCTACTCAAGTTACTGTAGTTTAACTACTTTTCTGAGTAGTTTAGTAACTTTCAATTACATTTTTATTTCTGTATTTAGTAGTTTACTTCAATTACTTTTTCTGAGTAACTTCTACTCAAGTTACAAATTACTTTCGAATTTTAGTGGTTGTTTTGCCTATCAACAAACATTCCTGCACAAAGGAGATAAGATGTTGGAAGATCAGCTGATATTTGCTAAGAGGGGGGAAGCATGTGGCGTAGGAAGGGGAGGGGAGAAAATGGTTTGGAGAGTCCAAAACCACCCCAAAATTTACACCCCCCCCCCCCTCACCCCCACTGCAACCACTGCTACGAGGCGCGGGGAGCGAACAGACACGACGCAAGAGAGGCCGAGTAACTGCGGGATTAGCGCCGAAGCCTGGCGTTTCTCTGTGTCCCGAAGCTCAAGGAGACTTGACCCATTTGAAGAAAGGGCTGGTCCCCGCTTCTCCCCAACGTAGAAACTCTCGCCCACTACAGGAGGTGCACATACTGCATCCTCACTCAAAGGAGGCAACAAAATGCAGCACCTGCTCTGAAACTCATCTGGTGCTTTCGTAGTTCGTGCTGTACTCGAAGAATCGCCTGCTAAAAGTAAAGGGCAACGCAAAGATTATCTTTTTGCGTTGCCTTTCCTCCCAAAACTCAGAATATGCAGATCTTCGAAGATTAAAAGATCGTTCGAGAAACCTGTAGTAATTCCTCCAACGTTTTTATATAAAAAATAATAAACAAGCAGTGTTGGGAAGTACTCTATGTACATGGTACTTAAAGTACTACTGTTTAGAAAAATTGTACTTTACTTGAAGTAAATTCTCTGAACATGTACTTGTATTTTCCGAGGAAAGTGAAACTCTCGACTTCAATGTACATTCCCCGAATTTGAAAACAAAAAAATGGCGGTATCGTCGTGTGAAAACGCGCTCTTTCGAGACGTCATCTGGTCATTTCTCTGAGTGAAGCAATGGCGGCTATAAGACCGACGCAAATAAGTGCCTTATAAGTTGATTGTGTCAAATAGCTCGTCAACGAGAGTAAAGCAACTACTCTGTGGCGACTTGACTTTATGCAATATTTGCTGCCATTTCCGTAAAAAACTGATACACTAGCGATTAACCCTGGAGCAATGCATACCAGTTAAAAAAACACTTTATAGGGAATGAAAGGGCATCATAAAAGATTGTGTTAAAAGTGCATTGTGCTTTACCTTGAAATATATTGTATTTATATACGTTACTTCCAAGTACATTGCACCCGGTGTACTTGCTACTTTACTTGAAATACATAACCTCTAATTGACTTTGTACTTTACGTCAAGTATTTTTAGATGTACTTTACGCAGCACTGTAAACAAGCAAACACTGTCTAAAAAATCAAGCTCAGACAGTGCTAAACCTCAAAGTAGAAATCATACAACCGCAGTACATCATTGACCAAAAACAAAAATGTAGAAAACAATTAGCAACGCAGAAGCAGAACCAGCTATTAAAGCATTTCTGTGAAAGAAATAAGCCGATTTATTTTTGGCTAGCACACTTTCGCTAACGGATCAAAACCTCTGTACCTTCTTTTACCATAAAAAAGACATATAGAAGTAACTTCAAAAGTAACTTCAAAGCTAATTCGCTATTTACTGTAATTAGTAATTTTCTCAATTACTTTCTATTTGAGTAATTTCTACTCTACTCAAATTACTCTTGACGTCAATACTCAGTAACTTAACTTAATTACTTTTTTGAGTAACTTGTACATGTCTGGCTCACACCGCCAGCTAAATAAGAGTCGCACGCTGCAATCTGGTACGTGCAAGCAGTGTGTGCCGTTTTTTTGCTTTCGCATTTCTTTTCCCAGTGACTTTGGCAGGTTTCTCTGTTTGCTCGTCTTGACGAAGCAGTTCGAAAGTACATTCAAGAACTTGTTGACGTATGTGTTCAGGCAATCGTTGCATACCGTGCCTTTGTTTCGAGTGTCGATCAGCGACCTCAAGTCCACTCAGTTGAACTGGGGCTTATCTGGACACTTGCGAGAAAGACGGCGAGAAATCTCGGTGGCTCTGATTGGCCGGCGCCAAGGTCAAGTGCGGCTCGGCCAATCACGGTCGCCAGATATCTCGCCGTCGCTTTCGCCAAGCGTCCAGCTTAGTGGCCCCTGCGTGTGGTGCAATATATCCGGTGAAATGTTCGTCGAAGGCACGGCTGATGTTACCGGCTTGGTGACGAGCTAAGTCGGAAGGTGGTGTCATTTTCGCATGCGAATATTTCTTGTTCTTCAACAGAATGCCTTGCGAGGCGTTCCGTGTTTCTGATTGCAGTTGGACTTGGAGAGCATGATGACAGATCTGATTGGCTGCCCACCCGGCTGCATAGGACTGAGTGTTCAGTTGGGCATCCGGTCTGTCGTGCGTGAAGTTCCCCGCGATGTCCGTGGAGTTGTCATAATCGTCTGTTGAGGCGCCAGTGGCGATTTTGAAGCCAGCCTTGGATAGTTCTTGCAGTTTAATTTGAATGCTGCACTGACTTAATTATTCACGTTTGTTCTGTCTTCGGGACGCGGCAGAAGGATTTTCCACCACATCGCAAAGAACTTGTTTTCGCAG
>JAZHYW010036715.1:0-14752 GCA_037355805.1 Ixodes ricinus
CTGACAAAGCCTGGCAGATCGTCATGTGACGCGGCCGCCGAAAGTAAAAAGGTAGAGCGGCAGACAAGTCACGGTAACGTGCGCCCCGCTGCGGCGAGACGCCGAAACACACTTGTCCCGAGCGATGGAATGTCCGCTCGTGCTTGTCGCGTTCCTCGGGCTACCGCTTCTTTCCTCGTCGGTTTTGAAAACCATGTTTCGGGTCCACGCCGCTGCAAAAGCTGTGCGCTGAATACCAGACTCCCCGAGAAATGCTGTGCTACCAGATCCTCGCACTCCAAATCTGCGACCGGGCACTCTATGGCTCCGTCATCGAACTGCCAGGCTTTGTGAGTAGAGAGGAGGCTATGGTAATAACCTAAACCCTGAGACAAGGAGCCCAGCCCACAGCTTGCTGTCATTCTCTGTTCTTTACCGTTTTCGCTGGTTTGAAAATTGCCTTCAATAAATATTTAATACATCGAAACGTGTGGCTAAATGTGAAAAGCTGCATTTAGTTACCTAACGCAGCCGTGTTTGCTTTTCGATTGCAGGTAACCGCTATTGTGTGCGGAGGCTTCCACTTGGCCCACGGCATTTACGCCACACTCGGGGCATGAGCGAGGGCATGGCACCGACTGGCTATTCACCACCCGAAATCAATCAACAATCAATTACACCTGCTATAATTGTACATCAATCCAGGCCTCATAGAACCTCGGTATTAATGTTCCGTTTTTAATCATTCCTGGTGATTTCACTACCGAACCACGCTGGTTATCATGATAGCCAAGGCCCCACATAAGACTGGAAAGAAAACACTGGGAGAATACTATGCATTAGAATGTGATCTCCAAAACAAGAGCGAAAAGCACAAGCTAATAGCTTTGGTTGAACACAAGGTGATGGCTCAAACAAGCTCGTGTCACAGCTTGTTATTCTGTGTTTTCTAACGTCGTCTCAGATTTCGTACGTTTCTTGCATTGGTATTCGCTTCCCATACACAAGTTTCAACGTGGAGTTGGCCGGCAGAAATTTGAGGGATAAGATAGCTTTCGAAATGTGGGCGTTAGGATGGGCTGCTTTCTGTCGGCCACCCCCGCGTTGAGACATGGAACGTGACTGGCACTCTCGCTATCGGCGCGCTCGGGAACAATAGCGCCGCGTGTCGCGATTTTGCCGCTCCGGTCGTCGGTCACTTGTGCTACTCTTTTTCCGTTGCAGCTGTACATTGTCATCAGCTGCTCTGTCTTGACCGCAACAATCAAACTACGAGAAATCTGCAACCGCCACATTTTAGCAGCTCTACTAATTTCCGGTGCACTCAGACATGCCGCACCTGACCAGACTTTATACATAGAAGAGTAGACTGCCCACTCTTGCATGCCCTCTCCCCACACAAACTCGAGCAAGTGTGAACATTTTCAATACAAATCGATTTACGCCAAACTCTTTCCAACATCAATTTCCATTGTCTACTGTGCTAAAGCAACCACACCAAACTTTTAATGTGTGAAAAAAAAAATACAGCCGCATTAACACAACAGTTTGCCTGAAGATTATTGCAAAGGCTCAAAATGACAGCAAGATCTTTCCACTGTCCTTCCTCCAGCACAGTCAACCTTAATGGTGTCTTGGCACTCCATGAGCTTTGAGCATGTGGCACCGAGACCATACAGAAGGGCAGCAGGATTGTGCCGAGACTGCACAGTTCAAGACTAGCCTGTCGTTGCGAAGCCGTCTTTGACTACCGAGTCTTTGACAAAGTCAAGGTTGAACTGCAGAGGTGATGAAAGATCCGTGACCGCTTTTATTTCCGATATCCATGGAGGAAAAGCACTGATGTGTGCACGAACAACATGCCACAGCTCTTTCTACTAACCCATCGTAAGTGCCCTCTCACCACCGTCCCCTGCAACATTCAGCTACACCCTTGAACACTCCATCTGCATTTTGAAACATACACTATGTACATAGGAAAATGTGCGTGATTCCTTACAAGCCTCCTCCTACAGTTCTGCTTTAAGTTCCAGAATTGTCTTCAATGCCACGTGCAACATGTCAGTTTGCCCCAATACAGCCCCGAATTCCCTTGCTGCACAGGCAAGACACTGCACTACTATTACTAGCTATCTTCTTCACACTTTTCGATGACCACCGTAAAGTCCCGAAAGGACGTCCACCCAAAATGGAGAGATAAATAGTGAAAAATACGGGGCAGGCAATCTTTGGGGTGCACCAGCAAGATATTAAAGATTGGTGACAGCACAGGAAGGGGGCACAGTAAAGTATGTGAAACCGTAACCGATACCACAGATTGCGCACACGGCAAATTAGTGTCCCATGGTGCAAAAGGTATGCTGGAATTTGCTACCAACTCCCTTGGTCAGGGAATGAATGCCGCATAACGCGGACAAAGCACATTCGCACTTCACAGCGTGAGAACCCGCTACAAACTCTGGTGTCACGGGAACCGGTACAGCGTACGCCAGAACGCAGACAAAGCCGCAGGAATGCGCTACGAACTCTCAAGTCACGAGAACATATACTGCGGATTGCAGGCGCAGCAGATTCATTCATCACGGTGCGATAAACATTACAGAACCCACGGCGAACACGCTCGCCGCAGGTACTGGCATTGCAAATAAGCGCGGTTGATGCGATTCTCGTTGGATATCGCAAGTATCTGTATTCAGTTAAGAGATATTTCGAAATTTGCATGTTCTGGATATTTAGACAAAAAAAAATGCGATGGGCAATCTCTGGGGTGTGGGCATTCATGCGGACTTTACACGGGCGTCAGCACACCTGACTCAATCAGTGCAGGTTGGTACGAGGTATGGTGTCCATACAGGCTTCCGGAAGAGGAATTACATTCATAACTTGGTATATTTTGATCTCACTCGTACCCATCCTTCCTTCATGAAGCAAAACTAGTTCAAACAGCTATAGCAGTTGGCCAAGAAAAACTCTAAAAAAAAAAAAACCTTCCTGAAAATTAAAACACCTATTAAATGAAGTGCATTATTCTTGACAGGGTACTGTGACGGCCAGGGCAGAGGTTCGACAGGTTGCTATATATTTGTATTTGAAAGACCAATATCGATTGGTAGAACAATGTCATACAAGTGCCTTGAAACAGAGGAATCTGAACGAAACAATATATTCAACTACAGGCCTTACCCATCCATAGAAATTGCACACATTCACCTAACAGACGCATCCGAGAATATATGAGCGGACCGATAAAGAAAGCAAACAAACTCAAATAGAACAATTAACAGCCCATAAAAAGTAAGCAAAGATTTTTATCGAGTCTGCACAGAGAAGAATCTGCAGCGGCCCAAAGACTGTCATAAGTATTGTTATGTTCACCACCTTTGAAGTACAGGATTACAGGCTGGTAGGTTTCTAAGTTCCCACCAGGCAATCTTAAGCAGGACAAGTCTCTTAGAAAGTTGGCTCTGCACTCAGCTTGAGTATGTGTGAACCGACCAGCCAGAACCAATCCTTAGTAATCAAGGAAGCTGCCGAGACTAAAGGAAAAAAGCTCTGTCATTCATGCGTGCTTTACAGCAAAATTTACGAGTGACAGTGAAATTACATCAGCCTGTGTATACTACCGTAAATCATGCTTGCATTCCAAAAACAATCATGAAAAGCAATTTGTGCTAACAGTTCCAGGCTCAACTTCTTCATGAACCTGTTTACTTCTGATCTTGACTATCTCAATCCCGCAACCTATAAAGAATTCACAAAAGTATTAGATCGAGAAATAGATAGCCCTTTTTGCGTATTACCGTAAAAATGTGTACGTGCAAATAGGACACATTAGAAGAGAATTCCCTTTTATTTCCCCCTAAATATACTTGATGACTACAGAACATCACAAAACGTAATCGACACGAGCGGTGGAGAAAGGCACCTCGGGACACGTAGAACGCAAACGTTGCAGTGCTACAAATTATGGCCGGAACCAGGGACCAGATGAGAAGGTATCGCCGCCACCGAGACAGCCCAATACCTATCGCGAGGGCTGCGGTTGTGGACCACCAAGCATGTTGAGCCCTGGCATCGCGCCGGCTCCGCCAGAAACGGCAGCGCTGGGGCCCAACAAAATCTGAAAAGAAAACAAGAAACCACAGTATTCCATTAGCAAACGTGACACCATCATAGCTCAATAATGTGAACACGAGCTTGTGGCAAGGAAGAATTCGTTGTGGGACAGTAGAAACATGTTGTTTGGATACGATGACTGCAATAGGCAATAAAAACTGAGCCAACAAAACCTCTCGGGAAAGAAGGGCGAGGCGTGATAAAATGAAACCAATCTTCCTGCGGCCGGGATGGGCACCCAGCAGTGGAAGACGGTGTCCGCCACCCCTCCAAGCGGAAGGATACGCGTCTTGGTGCATACGGTGTTCTTTCTAAGAAACACTGATTTACCCATACTTCCTTATACAGAGTGGTTTTTATTTAGGCTTTACAGACGGTTTCAAAAGCACCTGCAAAAGCTGCACATAAAGCACCGTTCACACACTTGCAACCTAGTAGGACCGAGAGACAAGACTGGGTTTTATGCCTCTTGCGACGGCGTAGGACCTTCTCTGCAGCAGGGCCCGGTCCTCTGCCGTCAAAGAGGCTTCAAAACAGGTCTTGTCTCTCTCGGTCCTACTCGGTTGCAAGCGTGTGAACGGCACTTAATGCAGACTGTGTAGGTCGGTTGATACAGCCAGGGAGGCAGGATATAGGCCTTTCCAGCGGCAGTCTTGAACTAAGCGATTTACAGTGCACGTCCATGGTTTTGAGAGAGTATGTCAGTGTGGTCCTACTGTGCCAGGCTGTGGGTATTTTCGTCAGTCGGCCTGTGGCAGCCTGTGTAGGCGCAATTCTGGACGCTGGTGGTAGGTAAATTGCAGCGTTTTTGTTGTTTCTTTTGTGTTTTATGGCAAATAGAATTTCTCGAGGTTTTTTTAAAAGCACTGTGCTAGGTCTGAAAACAAAGACAGACAAATAAAAGCTATTTTTGGCGAGTTTGTGTGCGACCGAACAAAATCAAATTCAAACGAAACTTCTCTTTCATTTTAAGCAGATTTTACTGACGCCATACACTCAGTGCTGTGTCCGAGTGACAAAGGCCTAGACCAGCGGTGGCCATGCTCGCGGCTCTTCGCGTGTTAACGTGCAACTCGCCGGCTTCCTCCCCTGTCCCCCCCCCGCCCTTCCCCCGGTCACATGAGGACTTCCCCAAAAAGAGAAATTTAAACGTGCGGTATTGCAATCGAAAGACAGGTTGCGGTTCGGCAGTCTTGTGCTACTGCTACCATGCGTACAGTTTGGACCCGGATAGATTGAAAGTAATCCGAGTTTGTGTTTATTGTTCTGCTACAAAAGTTGAGAAAGATCCCCCCCCCCCGCGGCTCTTGGTGCCGTGGTCAGTTTGCGCTCTTAGGCTGGGTCAGCCTGGCCACCCTGGCCTAGATCAAAATGTATGACCACACGAGATAACTAAAAGGCACAGGTACTCACAGCTATAACATGAAATTGAACAGCTCTCCTCAATCAAACACCACATTGTATGTACCGTACGGTGCCAGTGATCGGAACAGAGGTTTATTCGAGAAAGATCTCGAAGAATGCAGCACATGCAATATTCAGAATCAACAACAGTCACCTGATGACAGTCGGACAAATTCCAGACTTGTTTTAGGGCACGTTTTGAGGAGAACTTGTTTTTTGCACAGCACTGAAGAAAAGGAACAAACAAGTCTGTTCACACAAGACCTGAACAGCTATTTTCCGAGAAGACTGCGAAGGTTTTTTGGAGGTTATCTCAGTGGAGATAATCCTCGTTGTGGGCCGAGGTCGACATTCGCTTTTTTCATCCGTTTCCCGCAAAAAGCCAAGCAAGATATGAGCCCTGGTATTCCTTGGTTCTCGCAGAAGAAGGTAACACAAAAGGGCAAGCATCCCGAATAGCCAAATAAAGTAAAAACTTTTGCACTGGCCGGGTTTCCACAGCCATGGCAGGTGGCAAAACTTTCTGGCAGATAGAGGTCGCGACAATCCCAAAATGGCGCCGGCCGGAGAGCTTTGTTTTGGAAAGGTCTATAGGAGCTAATCATCCAGTAAGTCTGACAACACCCCAATATAAATATGTAAACTTTTTGACTAGTGAAAATAAACATACGGTTCCACTACAAACTTTTAATAGAAAATTGCTGAGCATCACCAGAAACCGCTAAATCTGTGAAATTTAGGAGGACAGTGAGCGCACAAGAAGAGTGGTAGTGCGCTGAAGTCACCACTCGCGCAACAGGCACAAGGTCAGCAATGTGGAAACGTGCCCGCGCATTGCACTGAAACGTGAGGTTGTCAGATTTTCCGTTGCAACAGACCATTGCAAAACATGAGGCACTAATTGGATACGAGCGCCGTGTCACCGTTCTTTCAGACACGCATCCAGTCGTGTAGCTGGCACACGCCCAGCCTAAAACCACCTGGAATGAGGTGAAGCTTACAGGGTGGAACTCATGTGACTTGGAAGCAGCTACAGGAGCAGCTGAAACAGCTGTTTTGGAGCAGGTTGGGAGCAGCTATAACTACATGCTAGAGCAGACTAGGAGCAGCTCATCAGTTTTCATTGCACCTCAGCTTGTGTCTTAGACGAGCACGGGAGCAATTTCAATTGTGCTTAGCAGCACAGATGAACGTGAGTGGTTGGGAACCTAGGTAGATGAGATAACAGTGTAACAGATGCGAAAACTTGAAACGTTGCGAGCCTTAATGAGAACCAAAAAGCAAGTACTATATGTTTCAGAAAATAGTGTCCTTGATTATTTCCTGAGTGGCTTTCAGCTGCTCAAAATGCAAACCAGCACTGCTATAGCACTACCCACACGTGCTCGACATAGTAATTATATGTGCGAACCATGTGGACGTGCGTAAGCAACGGACGTGCAGTTGCGCGGAGGAACAGGGCAACAAATTTCGAGTTTATCCTATTGTACAACTCAATATTGAAGCAGCAGACGACGATTAACGGAGTTTTCGTATTCGAAGCGATAAACCGGAGCAAGGTTAAAGTACGCCTGAGCAGATCTACACGCTCGCGTGAGATGCTGGCCGGCAAGGTTTCCAGATCGAACCGCGTTTCAGTTCTATCAAATGACGACTTATCTTGAAGGAATGCGGTTTCAGCTTCTAACGATGATGTACTAAAAAAAATCTTTTGCTCATGTGTTTTCAACTGGCTGACGTCCGGATCCCGGGCCGCAGAGCCTCAGGCAATCTGACGCTTAACGACAAGACCTCACCTCGGCCGACTTGCTTAACCGCTCTACGGTTGAAGAATAAGAATCCAGTCGCAGGTGATGTAGCGCTTGGAATCCAACCCCCGAGTTTTTCAGCCGCTTCCGACTCGGGATACACAGGGAAAATACACAGAACAAAGGATTGCAAGGCCCACCAAGCTAAACGCGCTCATTGTTGCCAATCGAGTCGATAAAAACCGAAACCAAGACAAAATACAATTTCTTTGGCGCACGTTGTGCGATTTGGAGCATAATGGCGCGAGGTATTGGCTGTGGCGCTGTTTCCGCAAAATGGCGCAGGATGGCGCAGACAAATGCGTCCGGCACAAAATGGCGCTGCCGTTCCACCCCTGAGCTCATCGAGGGCTTCACACGGGTAAGCACCGGTCGAACCGCGATAAGCACAAACCAATTGAGGAAGAGCTGTGCGGCAAGGAACACACCCCCACCTGCCGATGACGTACAAAAGCCGCAGTGCCCGATGCGACATCATACATTGTTATCACCACCGCTGGCGGCGAGCGCGACCAAAAGCGTCACTGTGGTCAGCCTTTCACTGATTGGCCAAGCGCTCACTGTAGCGTCTAGGGTTCTATTTATTCCGCTTTCGTTAATGGCGATAAAAGAAGTGTCCGACCGACCACGCAGGTGATGTTGGTTTAAAGGTGCGATTGCCACGAGCTCCCACCATGCTTTATAATCGCACCGTCAGGAAGCTCGCACTGCGTGGTGGGTCAACTGAAGGACCGCTATAGCCATTCTCACTTTGCGTCACTATGAATCTTTATCAATCAGCCTCGCTCTCCAGCTATCTAGTTGACAAATATGGTGTGCGGGATAATAAAAGAAAACGAGGCATTACAACCTGGAACAAGTAAAATATAGAAAAGGCAAAACAAAACACGAGCTTCTTTGAGTGGTGTGGAGAGCAAAACAATGTTTTCCCGCATACTGGAAGTACCACAATTCAAGATGGCGGCACCCACGTAGAAAAAGTGTATAGCAGGGTGTGCAACCTGCGGCTCTCTTGCGGGTACAAGCGCGGCTCGCAGGTTCCCTGGTAAGCATGCCCACCCCCCCCACAAGACCAAATGTGTTCTAAAATTTAAATAAAGCTCAGTGTTGACAACCTTGTACTACAGTATGTCCATACAGCTGGAGTGCTTTTTGACACATAGATGTGTCCAGTAACCCTGTCTCCTTTATTGTTCAAGACAGAATTTCAAGCCGTATAAGCATAACGGGCACCAGGGGCCGTAGCTGGCTAGCAAACCATGCATTTGTTTTTGCTTAGCGGTTGAAGAAACACTCTGCCACCTGGTGTTACCTGTTGAAATCAACAATTACACTTGTCCCCTTTGGAAAGGAATTTTCCTCCATATTGTTTCTTGTTAAAAATAGCCCTCCCCCCCCCCTCCATCTTTTTTTCTCGCAGCTCTCTGAACTTTTGAAGCTTTGTCTGCGGTTCTAACCCCATGTAACTCTGGCCACCCCAGGCCTATAGCGTGCAACAAGCTAGACTGTTACTCGAGCCTCCGGATTGCACCGTTGTTCCGAATGCGGCGGATTGGCAGAGCGCGTGACCTCCGCACCTGTCTCTGTTGCTGCCGGCTGATCTCCTCCATCTGCATGCGCTCCACCTCGAAGACGACGGGGGCGAAGAGAATGGCCGTCGAGGAGAAGAGCACCCACAGGGCGGCCCGACCAAAGCCGTGAGAAGCGCCGCACCCCCAGACAGGGAGCCCCAGACCAGCGAGTGGGTGCCCTTGCGCACGGACTCCGGGGAACATCTCCGTCAGGCCCCACAGACGCTCCACCATGGTCTCGTCCATCTCCTTCGAAAAATCGGCATTTAGTGACACAGCACATGTGTAGGACCCGGGGAAAGTGTGACTAAGCCCGTAACCCGTACGTCAGAGAACATTCTGTACAAAAGAACCCGTAACCGTGAAGAAATGGCAACTAATCGAGGAGAAACAACGAGATCCCAGACGTGCCACGACGGGAGTCGAGTCCACAATTATGAGCCATACACTGCGCCACTGCGATGAAAAGGACTTTCATCCTGTTTTATTTTTATTTTTTATGTGTTGGTTCCCCCACTATGGCGATTCGGGTCGGAGCCAAACCTCCAACTCTCGAGAGGCACCACGCCGGAGAACGAAGCCGGCGTCACCAAGGCGGCAAGCGCAAGCAACGTCGAGACAGGCGCGATAATTTTCCCACGAGGCGTAACCCTGGACCCCCACCATCAGGAGTGCCCAGGTGACTGACATCGTGGTACCACTGAGCCAAAGGGGCGGTGGCAAATGCATTCAAACAGTGAGTACAGGCAGAGGCAGCTAGCTCTATGCCTACCAAAGAAAAAGACAACTGCAAAATTCACCACAAGCCCCGAAGGATGCCGCAAACCCACCATCTGCGCCTGCACCAACTCATGTTTACAAACAAACCGGAGCGCCCGGAGCGCCCTAGCGGACGCCACCGGCGCCGCGCATGCGCGATGGGGGTGTGGGCAACAAGCTCGCCGTCGCCCATAAACAAACCATTGAAATGCGATGTTATCGGCGTCGGTGTGAGTCCCCCTGCCCTTTATCGCTTTCGAATTGTTGATTTTACGTCTTCCTGACAATGTCTGACTACATGAGCGGCGTCAGCGAAATCAGCGAAGCTCGTTACACCGCAAAACTTCGCGTGAATAATCTGACATGCGGCGATTCATTCCGCGTGGACGCCGCAGAATGTACGCTAAAGCCTGATTCACATGATGAGATTTCGCTCGCAATTTTCAGTCGCGACGTCGCTCGGGCTGCAAAAGCGTGAACCGCAGCTGAGGTGGTCGACGTCGATACTGAAAATCGCAAGCAGAATCGGACGAAGTGAATCAGGCATAACAAGTCGGTGATGGCCGCTGGTAACAATAATCAACATCTCCTTGTATCTACTGTTTACGTCGAGCCTGCTTACCAACCTTCAAACCTAAGTCTTTTGAGGCCTGCACTTACTTCTTAACGCAAGTACCGGGCCAACATTTGGTCTACGGGCCGGTGTCGTCTAAAAGAGCAGACGACAAGCAGAAGCGTTTGAAAGAGCAGACGACAGTTCGAACGATCAGACGGCCGTTCGAACTTCAAGACGCGCTGAACGTAGTCCGCAGGTGGGCCGTACAACTTGAGGGTTTTCCGGCGTTCATGTTGGAACAAAACAAATAAATCTGATGACCACAAGTATCCGTGAATTCAACCCAAAGTGCTTCCCGCCCAAGCAATTGTGGTCCGGCGGCGGCTGGTTTGCCACATATTCATGTTCTCGGACGAACCGAGAACATGAAAACTGATCTTCAAACCTTTCTCGACTCTTTTGGCACAGCCCCAGTCGCGGCGGTTTGACGAAAAGGCATGTTTTCGTCAGGTTCCTTTCAAAACAACGCAGGAATACACGCCTCACATGGGGCCTTCCGCCCACAGCCCCAGACCGGAAGTGCGACCGACGCGCCACCACCGCGCCGTGACGTAACAGAGATGAGTTCGTGTATACCTACTTTATCTTGTAGGATCAAGATTTTATCTGCAATTTTGTTTCACAAGACATCCAAGGTGCTCTCGTGGGCCATATCACGTGACAATACTGATAGAGCGATGCTGCATGCCAGTAGGTCTTCAGACGGCAAAGGTACCTAACCTTAAAGTCACCCTAAAGCGAGATTGAGTAGAGGGAATTTTGGGCAACGCGGCCTAGGAAGTCGCTTGAGGTTCCGCCAAGAGCAAGCGGACAGAAAGTTGTCACGTTCACGGATGAGGTACGCTCTGCAGCGCTGTTAGCACGAACAAGCGACTGCTGGTTCTTCCTGCTTTTCCCTTATAGTCCGTTGCAACTCAAGAAGGTAGGGCGAGGGTACAGACGGGCCGGGGTGAACGAAGCAGACGGAATGCTAAAGAGAGAAAAGGTCTCCCTCTCTCTTCTCCAGCATTCCGTCTGCTTCCACCTCCCCGGCCCGCCTTACCCTCGCCCTACCTTGTTGAGTTACAACAGACTATACACCTTTCCAAAAGCCGGTCCTAGGCCGCCGCCATGTTGCTGATGCTGATGCGGCTGGTGCGACTCGCGCGCCCTCTATCAGCTAGAAATTTTCTGCCACTCTCTTGGAGCTGTGAAGACCCGCTCAGCGCGGTTCTCTACCTGTGTTTTTGCGGTTTTGCATTCGACGTTTTCTCGCCCCTCTTGAAAGTTTCCACTTAATTTTTTTTATGCGTGCTGCGTACCCTTTCTGTGTTATCTTCCACTGTGCGAAAAAAGGCTGGTAAGTGCCTGCCATTCAAGCTTTTCTGCTTGACATTCACGGGAAACGAAGAAGGTGAAGGACGTCGAACGACCCTCGACGCGATTTTGCGAACATTGTTCTCCCCCTCCCAGAGATAATCCGCGTAGAATCCTCAGTCATCTCCAAAAATAGTTGTCCGGGTTGGGGTGGGAAACGGGTCAGTCGCGTTCGTTCCTTTGACTTGGTGCTGTTGTGAAAAAAGGAAGCTCTCCACGAAACGTGCCCCAAAACGAAGTCATCTTGGATTCCGTCCGATCGTCAAGATGTGACTGTCGTCGACTGTGACTGTGTTATTTGAGATCTTTCTCAAATAAATTCTTTTCGGATAACGCTGCATCGTGTGGTACGTACAATATATTGTTCGAATGTTAACACTTTCTAAATTGTATGTCTGTGTCCTGTTCATCGGTAAACACGTTATTTGTGAGCGTGACAAATGCATGCCTTTCGGCTCTCTTCTGTTGTAATTTATTTTTGACAGCTAAGCGCTTTGTCGTTTGTCATTCGGCGAATCGCGCGGAGCTGTCAAAACTTATCGTAAAAAACACAAAAACTAGAACTATACATTCAACTCGCATTCGTTCTGTCGCGCGCGTACCCAACAAAAATAGTTTA
Source organism: Ixodes ricinus (assembly GCA_037355805.1). Taxonomy (NCBI): domain Eukaryota; kingdom Metazoa; phylum Arthropoda; class Arachnida; order Ixodida; family Ixodidae; genus Ixodes; species Ixodes ricinus. The sequence continues at coordinate 12,229 of JAZHYW010036715.1, forward strand.
TAGGTTTTTTTATTGCTTTTTTTTTCTTCTTTAAAATGTGGTACAATGCTTTCTCAATGACCTCGGGAAAATACATGCACCATGAAACACAAAATACAGCGGGAAAAGACGAGAATTTAGCCGCCAGCATTGTTTGAAACTGCGCCTACGCAGGCTGCGCCTATCGAAATCACAGTCCCCTCGGTTAGGGTTAGCAGGGACGCCGGTGAGAGTCTAGCCTCAAACCCAGTGACTGGGCACGAAAACGGTTTGCTGCCCCTGGGGTCGAGTGTTCATTGGAAAGGTGTATAGTATCGAAAGGCAATCGTGAAGACTAGTGTGGTGTTAAGTGCTCGTTCGGGGCCCTAATCTAAGGGATATAATTTCAAAAAGCTACAAAGTCGTGTTGGTGCTCGCAGTGTCGCGTCTCCATCTGGTGTGTTTACGGCATCCTCGTCTGTGTCGTTCCTCGGTACCTGCCCGACAATGTCAGACTTGTGTGGTTGCTGAAGTAATGGTGGTTGGTGATTTGTTGTAGGTCATCCACCAGCTTGGCAGTCCCAGCTCTGGCAGCGGAGAGTTGGGATGCCACGATGACGGGTGCTCGGATTCACTCATTTTGTTAGCCAGAACATCTACGACCAATTGCCAGGAATGCGGCGTACGACAGCACGACACGCCAGCTCCTCCGACATAGTTTGTTGCCAGCACGGGACCACTTCGGACGCATGGGTGGCATAAAACGCTAAAGGCGCCAGTTGAAGACGAATTCTAGGCACCATGCCGAAATACGTGTTGGGAGATCAGCGACGAAAACCATGTCAAAGGCAAACTGTGCCGTCTATGCGTCTACACGGTGGGGAAATTGCACGAGGTCGAGTTGGTCTCGTGGCTATGTTGTAGAAAGGCGAACTGGCCGGCGCTGCACAATTACGGCGCCCGAGATGTGATGTCCCGAAGTGGCAACGAGACACGTCACAGGAGCAATCCTAGTGGTCAGCTCGCAGAAATGTCGGGTAAAGGGGGTGAGCAAACAGAGGTGCTGCCGTCGTTGTGGCGTCTCGCCCCTCGGCTGCCGGACTTTTCGTTGAATGGCCCGCTGCAGACGAGCTACAACAAAACAGGCCCACGTCGTATCCACCTAAGCCGTTGTGCCGTTGCCAGGATCACAGCAAGCGACTGCCATGAGGACAGCTGCGACATCACCAGGCAGAACTCGAGGGTTCGGAAACGAGGATGCAGTAATGACACCAGTCGAAGACGCGTTCCAGAGCATTGCAGTACAGCACGAAAATCGGCAGGTGTGGAAAGTAGGCAGAAGTTTGAGCCTTTTGCACCCTTGCACTCTCTATGCTCTGGTGCAGGTTAAGAAAAGCAGGACAAGCACCTTCTTTAGCCGTGGGAACACTGGGGCGGAAGCGAGTGGATTCTCCTCCTCTTTCACTTCATCTACAGTGTTTATCCCTGCTGAAATGAAAAGAGTGGAGGACTTTGTGGGAAGGGTTCGTCCTGCTTTTCTTTACGTGCCACAGGGGTGTCGCTGAAACGTGTTGATGAGACTAAGTGCGCACGCAGCAAAAACACTTGTGAAACCGTACTGAGAGAGCGGGAAGCCATTATAAGCAGACCGATACATGCAAAGCCGGATTTCGCTTCCTCGTTCGCCACACCCCAAAGAGGACTCTGTGAAGGCTCAGTGTGCATCTGGCCTCCCACTGAAAAAGAACTAAAAAATGTCCACCAAAAAGGTAGTAAACCTTTCCAGAAGCTAAAAATACAGCACCACCGGCGCACTCACGAGGATTTTGTCGAGCAAAGCTTTCAAGTTTGCTCCGAGCAGCTCGGGAGCTCTGGGACCGAAACCTCAAACAACCATTCGACCCTGGGACTTGCAAGAACACTGTCAAGAAACTGTGGCACCCAAGTAGTGTGCATTACCTAGTGGAGTGACGGAAACGGCGAAGGTGTGCAAGTCCAACCGGCGTACCAGTCGTAAGCCAGCGTGTTGCCTCGACCACGCTTGGAAATTTAAAATAATTACGAGTAAAAGGTTTAGACAGTGTGACTTTAGTCTGTCAAATTTTTGGCGCCGTTGTTACACGCTGAAGATGAGAAATTTAGCCTGTACAGTGCGGCTGGTAAACTGGCGTCTTTAACGGCATTATGCCGCAATGACACACGAGATTTCAAGATCATCAGGCAAGAGCGAAAACTTACTAAGTCATCGTCTTCTTCGTCCTCCACCTCCCGTCTTCGGGCGGAACGGATTCTCAATGTTCAGGACCGGAACATCGAGGTCGGCCTTTTACCTTGGCGGGCGAGCTGTCTCGACTTTCGGGCAAACTCATGGCGTCCACTCCGCTGTCCCCTTCATCGGCTGGCATACTTTGGTGGAAGAACAGCTCGATCCTTTGCGCCGCAGGGACTCGCTCCTTAGAGAAAGCAAACTTTGAGCGTAGTTACGTTATTCTCCCGCGAACGAAAGGACTACGCCGACCGGCTGCTAGGACTACCGAGCAGCACGAGAACACAAATCGGGAAGGAT
>JAZHYW010036716.1:0-11094 GCA_037355805.1 Ixodes ricinus
AGAGATAAAGGCGTGAAGCCTGACAGAGTCTCTGCCCCCCAACAGTTCAACAGTAAACAGTGCAATGTATATAATCAGCAATAGGTATACTCAGTAAACATTAAAAAAAAGCACAATGAAACAGCTACTTTAACATTCAACATTGTGAATTGTAAAATAAAATAAAACGGCACAATAAAACAACTAGCAAAATCACATGTTACACAACAAGCATGTTTCGAAGCGTATAACAAATGTAACGTCGTATGACACAGAAGCATCATATCACTAATAAAAAAAATATATAATAAATATTTTATAAAAAAAAGTAAGAAGGTCACAGCATAAAATAGGGCTGATGGCCGCCATTTAGTTTAGCAATGAAGAATGATCGAATATATGTCAAGAGCCACATTTGTAGTCAAATATAAATACATACTAAAAATAACAACTTAGCCTACATATTACAGAACTGAAAAGCTAATACCACTGCCCACGAGAAAGCTTCGGCACTGTTTCTTGAAGGCATAAAATGTTTTATTATAATCTATAGTCATGTCTGTTCTGTTTAGCATCTTAGTTATCTGATATGACAAAGTAGTGCGGCCATAATTGGTTCTTATTGAAGGCATCCTTCGCTTTGGGTCTCGTAGTTGGTACGGACCTAAACTCGATTTTGGTGTGGAGTATATTCTGTGTTTGTGAATCCATTGTAAGAGCTTAAAATAGTATATTTGGTCTGCCTGAAGCATATTATATTTGATGAATAGTGGTTTGGTTCTTATGTTTCTAATATCTCCTTTATAATTTTCGCACATGCGAAGAATCCTCTTCTGCAAGGTGATAAGTTTGACGTAGTTCGAATTGATCGTCGTCCCCCAAACTAAGATGCCGTAACTGATTTTAGAGTAGAACAAAGAATAGTACAACGTTTGTTTTAGCCAAGTGGGCAGCAAGTTTCGTATTTTATATATACTTCCCGTAACACGAGATAATTCACCTTTGAGTTTATTCACGTGAGTGTTCCATGAAAGGTCCTCAGTAAACCATACACCGAGAAATTTTTGTTCCGACACTTGCTCAAGCACAGTGTCTTCAAATTTTAAGCTTATGGGGCTGCAGTCGAGTTTATTTATTGGCTTAAAAATAATATACTTAGTTTTGCTTGTATTTAGTTTCAAACAATTTGTTTGTAACCAATTGGATAGCTTCAATAGGTAGACATTTGCAGCATTTTCTAGGCATTTTTTCGTCACTCCAGAAAAGAATACGTTGGTATCGTCTGCATACATTATAAGGTCGGGGGAACCGGATATAGTCGTTATATTATTAACATATATAAGAAAGAGAAGTGGACCTAAAATTGACCCCTGAGGAACACCATGCTGTATTTTAAGTCTATTTGACGATTCGCCGTTTATTAGTACATATTGGTAACGATCTGCAAGATACGTTTCAATTAATTTTAGAGCTACTCCGCGCACACCGTAAATTTCAAGCTTTCTAAGTAAAATATTGTGCTGCACAGTATCAAAAGCTTTACTTAAATCTAAGAAGAGACCAAGAGTAAATAATTTGTTCTCAATATTTTCAACTATTTTATCCTTTATGTTAAGAAGCGCGAGCTCCGCCGATTTTTGCTTTTGAAAGCCGTATTGGGACTGCGTTATTATATTATGCTTCTCAAAAAAACATGTTAATCTATCAGCAATCACACGCTCAAATATTTTAGAAAAAACTGGGAGAACTGAAATAGGTCTGTAGTTATTAATGTTTGTCTCACCACCTCCTTTATACACTGGAGTGACCCTGGCTATTTTTAGCTCGTCAGGGAAATCACCAGACTGAAGCATCTTATTTACTATATTCGATAGAACTGGACTAACTATGGTCACAGTGTACTTAATAGGTAGGGTTTTTATTTCATCTATTCCAGCGGCGACGTCATTTTTTAGGTTTCTGATTATTTTATCAATTTCAAATGGTGTCGTTGGAGTAAGCATAATCGACCCAATTTGGTTTCCTGCGTCAATACAGTCATCTATGTTGGAAGCCCTCCCAGTGTACGCACCCATGCTAATAAAATGTCTATTCATTTCATCGCCAAGTTCTTTCCCTGTGACACGTTTATTATCAATTAGTATTTCTTTCAGATTACATCGTGCCTGCTCTCTGTTCGTGAGTTTGTTTACTGTGTCCCACATTTTTCTATGGTTATTGTGTATACGTAGAAGTTCTTTTTGATAGTATTCGCATTTTGCTTTTTTCAAGTCGGCATTCAGTTTGTTTCTGCATTTCTTGAACTCGATAAGCATCCGCGGATCACGATGCTGAATAAAGGCATGATACTTGGCATTTTTTTGCCTTATTCTTCCATACAGGTCTCTAGTCATCCAAGGCTTTCTCATTTTTTTACATTTCACTCTACGTTCCTGAAGAGGAAAAGCTGCATTATAGTACTGTCTGACTTTCATCAGGAATATTTTATAGGCATTTCTAGGGTTGCACTCAGCGTAAACATCATCCCACGTTTCTTCTTCCATAAGGCAGCCGAAAGTTCTTAGCGTTTCCTCATTAATAGTGCGATGCCAAAACGTCTCTATGTCTTTGTTATTTTCTCTAGCAGAGGAGGACTCTAGGCAGAAGATTGGAAGATGGTCACTAATATCACACATGATGGCACCTGCTGTAATATGACGAGTGTCGGTATTCGTTATGCATACGTCAAGGTACGTGGCAGTGTCTGCAGTTATTCTAGTGGGCAATGTTATTAAATTGCTGCAAGCATACTGGTTGACAATATCGCGAAAATTTTGAGCGTGAAGATCATCTGAAATTGTGTCTATATTTATGTCGCCAAGAATAAAGAATGGCACAGATAGCGATCCAAGGAAAGACAGTGCATTATCAAGAAAGGTCATGAATTCATATATATTACCCGAAGGTGGCCTGTATAAAGCCAGAACAACAGTATTTGATATTTTAACACACAAGCTTTCAATGTTTGCATCAATTTCAGATAAGTTATCTACAACCTCATGCTGTAGTTTATCTTTAATATAAATAGCGATACCGCCACCCCTTTTCTTATCTCTGCTCATGATTTCGCACTTATATCCCTCCATGATTGGCGCCATGTCCTCTTTTGTCAGCCAGGTTTCCGTTAGTGCTATTACATTAAAGTGCACATTCAACGAATGCAAAAATATTTCTAGGTTATCAACTTTATTCTTTATGCTTCTTACATTTAAGTGTATTGCTGAAATATGGCGTTTACCTTCTTTGTACTTTTTATTGAACGCATTGTAGTCATAATAATAACAATCAGGTAGGACAGTTTCCATTATTGAAGTGTCGTGTGCACTCCAAGATACTAGCTTATAGTTCAATTCACAATTTTTTCCACATCAAACATGCCAGCAATTCGGATTGCGTTGGCATGTTCATCCTTTCGCGCAAAGACTTTTCCCCCGGATGACCACACAAATTTCCACCCAACAAGTTTCTTTTGGGCGATCGCAGCTCCCAGTAGCTTTTTATTTGCACCGGTTAAATGCTCATTTACATATATGGGGCTGGGGCTTCCACCATAGTCAAGGTCTTTTGTTGTCAGTCTTTGTTTTTTGCTTTTCTGCAAGATCGCATCGCGTTTGGAGCGTCGCACGAAGCGGACGATTATGTTTTTTTCTGATGTTCTGAATGTAGGTACGCGATGGCACACATCAATCTCAGAGTCTGAGATTGATTCGTTCAGAAGCGTCCCTATTCTTTGAACTATGTCGTATGCATCACCTTCCTCTGGTACGCCCTTTATCTCGAGGTTGTTGGACCGCTGATACTGTTCTAGTTCTTCAATTTTAGTATTTAGCTTACGGTTTTCAGCGGTCAATTCTTCATTTTTTTTGGATACGTTCTGGACCTCTTTCCGAAGTTCCTTTATTTCGTTTTTAATCTCGGTCACTCCATCGCAGGTGTCATTACAGTATTTGACACTCTCTTTTAGGGCTCTAAAGTCCGCTCTCATCTCTCGTCTTAGCTCATCGAGAGTTTTCCCAATGTCTTTTACTTCTTTAGTCATGTCAGCGACCCGACGTCACCGTACTTGACACACTCAAAACAGACAAAAATGACAATCGGTGCTGTGTTCGGCAGCAGTGCAGAGAGACGTTTTAGGTTTATATAAAAATAAGTGCTTCTCACCTGCAGAGATACAGATGATTAGTACGGTGTTTCCTTGACGCGCACTGCTGCCGAACTGAAGACCAGGCTGGTGTGTTGGCTTCTTTTATAGATGATCCTGCCGTGAGTTGCGCTGTTGTCGCTGCGTCCCTTGGCCCGTGGCAGCGTGAGTGACGAATGATGACGTGGTGATCTTCGATGATTTGAATCCGCGAGTAGCCGGCAAACTGCAGAGATACAGATGATTAGTACGGTGTTTCCTTGACGCGCACTGCTGCCGAACTGAAGACCAGGCTGGTGTGTTGGCTTCTTTTATAGATGATCCTGCCGTGAGTTGCGCTGTTGTCGCTGCGTCCCTTGGCCCGTGGCAGCGTGAGTGACGAATGATGACGTGGTGATCTTCGATGATTTGAATCCGCGAGTAGCCGGCAAACTGCAGAGATACAGATGATTAGTACGGTGTTTCCTTGACGCGCACTGCTGCCGAACTGAAGGAGATGATCGCTGACCTCAATTTTAGATTAAGAGGTCAATCTCGTCTTGTCATCTCCTTGTTTTTCGAGGCAGCGGTGACTCTCGCCGGTGAAAAAGTGGTGAATCTCCGACAGACGCAGGAAAGGTAAAGCAGCCATCGCTTTGACTAGCAGACGTAAAGCAGACGACGTTAACTGCGCCAACCCGCCGACGCCGTTAAAGAGTGAGGAGTCTCGCCGCACACGAAAGGAGGAAAAAGTACTTGGGAGGGAACTTGCGGACACTAACACGCTCACTCTCGGTTCTTAGCAATCAAACCTCGGCACCTCGGGACACCTCGCCAGTGAGTCCTTTGACTTCCTTCCTTGATGCGCGTCTGCTAGTTGTTAGACAAAAACAACGTAAAGCTCGAGTTATTTCGTCTGCCCTCTCTGAAAGGCGAAGTCGAGGCTCGCTCGTAAAGACCTGCACTTCCGAAAGTCAGCAGGAAAGATAAGACAGACGCAGACGACGTTGCGAGCAGACGACGTTGCAAAGGAGCAGACGACGCTCAGATAGGGGGTCGCGATCAGCCAATCAGGGCTCGGCGTTCTGACGTCACCGCTACTTCCTTTCTCATGCGCAGAAGACGAAAATGAGCCCACTTGCGAGGCGTATATATTAACTCTAGGCTTTTAAACACCTGTTAGTGACCGTGAACAAACGCCATGCGAGGGAACACAGGGTTACGCCCATGGATTACGTGTGATGAGACGCAAGGACGCCGCTCCACGTGACCATTAAATAGCCGCGGCTCGCCAGACGATATTGGCGACGTGAGCGATCGAAAGCGTCGCTGTGGTCGGCCTTCCACGATTGGCCTAGTGCTGACTATGACGTCAGCAAAGGATTTCGCATCGATGGCAATAAAAGGAATGTAAGAGCTTGAATTTCGACGGTGTTGGCAGTGTTGTTTGAAGAGCGCAATGATTTAACGCTTCCACCATGATCATTGCAAACACCATCGAACGTTTTGTTCGCAAGGTGATGACGTCACGAGAGGGAACCATGGAGGGCGCCACCAAAACATCTCGCCGCTAATAGCAGGGGCGCCTATTCTGTGGGTGCCTCTCACGGGCGCTACAGCTCTCCTCGGCAAAAGAAACATGTATATTAGCGTTGAGAAGTTTTGGTGGCGCCCTTCTATGGTTCTTTTTCATGACATCATTCCACTTGCAAACAATAAGTTGGATGGTGTTTTTAATGAGCATGCGTAAGCTTGAAAACATGGCACTTTAGAACCAACACTGCCAACACCATAAAATTGAAGTTCTTGCATTACTCTTCTTTCTGTCGATCAGAAAACCTATCTTTACGCCATGTCATGTATTCGACCAATCGCGGAAGGCCGACCACAGCGTCGCTTTAGATCGCCCACGTCGTCAATACTGAGTGTGTGAGCGACTGCCTGAGTGCGTGCTGACGGCGAGCCTCCACAGTTATTTCGCCATATGCATTCCGCACCATCATGATTGCCGGTCTTAGAGGCCTAATAACTGTGAGCTCGTTCTGAGTACGCGCTGAAAACGTCGCCCTCAAATATGGCATCCAGTGAATACCCCCAATAATGTGCTTATAGCACTTCTCAATACTGTATAAATTGTTTATTTATAAATCAACTCGTAAACCAAAGTTAAGATAGTACGCCTCACGTAAAACATTTGAAAATAATAAGCTTTTTCTGCGAATTGTGTTATTCGCATCGTTATCGTCAAAACGCCTTGCATCCAATGTATGCGATTAATTTCCATTCACGAGAAGAACGTCGACTGCAAAAATGTAGCGAAAGATGGTGCCTTTACCTGACCTCGGAAAACGTCCAGCGGTGCGAAATGAATTTGCCTCGCTCTGCTTTATTTTATGCACCCTCCGAAATTTAACCCTTACTCGTTACTCGAAAAACAAATCATCGATTATAATTACTGTTACTCTCGGTTAAAAAAAGTTTTCAATTAGATTATTTGATTACTTGCGAACGAAAGTAATTGGCCATTACTTAGACAAAAAAGTAACCCTCCCTTTTTTCGATTACTTCAAATGTTCAAACTGAAAGATGTTTGTACCGGTTTGAAAACGCGTCTTTCTTGAAGTCCATTATTAAATTCAAACGCGCCGAGCTGGGAACGACTTAGCCTTTTTAATCACGAAATTTTGCTAAACCACCCGCCTGCCCGAGACATGGTTCAAGGATTTTCCCGGATGATACTTGTACACACAAAGAAAGGGGATGGGAAAATGGTAACTGTTACGAGTAATTTTAGTACCTCCAAAAGTAATCAGACTGTCTTTGTGATTCCTACCGAGTGAATATATTCAAATGGTTAAAAGTTACTGCAGAAAGGAATTGATCACACGTACTTTGATTGCTTGTAACGAGTCTCGTTCAAGTCTGAATTTTTATGAGATAAACACACAGCTTCGTATAAACCCTCGGAGAGGAAACGAGCTGTTTTAAAAACAACCACGTTCAGGGAGGCGGTTGCAAAAGAAGTGACTTCCAAAAAACGCGTCTGAGACTCAATGTCTAGGTAGAAAATGGCTTTGCCGTACCGTAATAAAGAACGGTTCTTTAGGCTCTCGAGGTCAAATATGCGTAGAGCAATACAAAAGTACTCTCGGGCACCGACGCAATGGTGCGCTGTGGACAGCGTGGACAGGGCTGATTCAAATATCTGCGTTCAATACGACGTAGAAGACGAAGTTTACACCCTTTCCTTCCACGCGTCGTCACGAATGTATCTGCACGGCATCTGCTTGCTAGCGTCAGCGTCGCCGCCAACACAGGTCGTACGCGTCTCACAACGCCCGAGACGCTAGCAAAGCTGCAACGCCGAGACTCAAACGCATCTGTCACTTAGCGGCTAGTCTCTTCAAGCCTCAGCGTTTTTACCGCTTGGGGCGGGCTGGAGATCACTAACGATGAGGTCAGAGTACTGCTGCGTTAAAGTTAGGCATGTCGCGAACTTTTGACGAACCTGATGTTCGACGCCGAACGTCAAGGTTCGACAGGCTCGCCGATGGTTAAAATGGACAAATTCCAACCTTTTGAGGGTGTTACATGAACTTAAAACTATTTCAAATTTTAGATACAATGTATTTAATTTTTTTATCTTAAAATGCTTAGGATCGTCCACGCACTCTAAAGGCACACATATTGTATTTTAATGATTTAATTAGTGAGAAACATTCCTCCAACAGATGGTGTAAGCACGTTTTCAGTTTCCGCGAATGCGCATAATAGTCGAAACTTCAGTCGAAAGCTGGTGAAGTATGCGTTGAAAGTTTGGAAAACTCGAACCTGCTCGAACTTGAATCTCAAAATAGACATAAGCGGTCGGAACGCATTCGGTCACCCTCGAAACGCAAATGTCCGAACATGCCCTTTAACCTTTCCCGTAGATACGGGAAAAACAAATCGCCAGCCGACGCGAACGACCCGACGTCAAGTAGGGAGAACGCGTCCACCCTCTCGCCATTAGGCATCGGCGAAGGGCACACAGGCAGGGCCCGGATGATGGAAGCGAAGCCAACCGTATGCAGCGTGACCCGCTTGCCAGAACCCGGCCCTTATCACAACTCGAGGGTCGGGCCGGGACCCGGAGTCGGAGCCTTCGGGGACCCCGAGAGCTTCGACGACGAGAAGGCCCGACGCCGCATCGTGAATTATGGCCCCCGGGAGCAAACGGAGCGGGAAAGGGCGGCCCACGTACGCGCCGCGCCGCGCGAAGGAGAAAGGACAGATGCAGTATAGGGGTTAATCCCGGCGACACAGTTGTCGGTAAATATCGATTCCGGGATTAGGATCGTGTTGACTTGGAGGCCAGGCGCTCGCGGCGGTGCTATTTCGGCTAAGCCGTCGGCTGCTGTTGAAAGCTGTCGCGTCCTCGCCGAGGCTGTCGGAGGGCTTTAGCAGGGATCGCCCGCTTACCGGGAATGGAAGACAGATGAAGTCGCTGACAGCTTCCTGGCGTACGTAAGAGAGCGGTGGTCGTGTGGGAGTCCTGCTTGTCGACGTTGTTTCTTTTAGTGAATTAAATAACTTGTATACACATCTCATTTTAGAACAGAAGAAAACATACATTAACATCTCCAAGATTCTGTCACATTCGTGCGTCTCCAGCAATGAGGTTTAAACATTTTATGCACCTGAACAACTGCCAACATTGTAATATTCCCAGAATTTATATAAACTGCAACAATAGAATGCATGATTATTGGTACATTAGGGACATATTCCTTTTTATTCATAGGCCCTACATATTTCTTCCTGGGTCATGGACATGGACCACATTGACCATATCTTGAATTTCTTCCCACCATAATGGGGAACTCAAATGTTGCCGTAAGATTGTAAGAGGCTAGGGCTCTAGCAGGCATCTATATAAAAATATGAGATTCTATTCCTCGGTGAGACACAGAATTACCCCCATTTGCCTATGTAATGCACTTTGTTTCATCCTTAAATGGAAATGTTTCACAGAATAACTCGCTTACCAATAAGCCGTCCATATAAAAATATAACTAATAATATTTTTAGCAGAACGACGAGCAGAATAGAAATAAAAATTTAGTGACTTCGAAACTAAGCTTTTTGATCTTCTAGAGAAACTTATGTGATGTCAATGTGGGAAAAGAGTGTGATTTCCTGTTACAAAAACGGGCGTTAAAAACTAGGATGTATCGAACAGATATGTGGCTTGATAATAACTTTAATAATAACTATATAATAACTTTAGCATTGACGCATCTTTAGATGAATTCAATCGAAGAGCTTTAATTCAAGTATGGAAGACATTACCAAAACTCCAACAAAACATCGCATGACAGTCGAAACACAATAGGTTAATCCTGTACACTTTTGTTAATATAATGCACTCATTGCAATTTATTTCAGCAAAATCATTGATTTCAAAGAAACCAACCGTCTTTAGAATATTGTCTCGTACGATATTTGCATGTTCTAAGAATGGTTCAATTTTTGATAGGTTCATGGAGAATGTGTTTCAAACTTCAGTCGCTGCAGTCGACAGGAAGTCCTGATAGGTTTGGAAAAGTGTATATAATACAATAAACAGCAGCCTTGCAGTTCAAATGCGCTAACAATTCAAACGCGCGTTATCGGCTGGGTTTTCACCATTCGATCATTCACGAGTATTAACAAGATGCACGTTTATAAACGATTGTTTTGATAATATACTTACTTTCCTTGAGATATACAAGACTGGAATTACAAACGGCTGTGGTGTTCTAGCATCATAAAGTTCACCTAATAGTAGGTCAGTGTGAAAGATGATTTTGGTTCCACAAATTTTCTGAGCAGACCCACTATGATGAGATAGTTTTATTAATACTATATTTCTAAATATACAAATAAATTGTCTAGTTAACGAATTAAAAGAGCCGTGAACAAGTGCTAAAAATTGTGTTGCACGACACCTGCGGTCGTAACCACTTAGCATTATATTATCTCCCACGGACCCAACTCCAATTCATTTTGTTTGAAAATTACAAGGCCTTACTTTTAAGATCATAAGCCAGTTGCAGGGGCCTCTCGTGTGTATTTAATATTAAACCAGGACCGTCGCAATTTCCTCATTAACGAGCATAAAGGAAGTTGTGAATTGTTGCTGCACGGGATACCGCTTTTGTTCAAGTCTCTCTTTATGAACAAAACTACACTTAAGGATAGCATCATCTTCTGAACAATCTTTCTAGAATTAACTTTGCCAGAAGGATTGTCATCAAAGTGCCTTCGTCATGCAAATCACCTTTTGTGTGAAGGACAATGACAGAGAAACGGGCAAATTCGGGAAACAAAGGAGGCTCTTATTTCCCATCCAAAACGCGGCGCTGCCCAGCCACACGACGTGAACCCGTCTTTTATTTTAATTGCGCTGGACTTCCAGTTTGACAGAAGACAAGATCATTACGAATAAGAATAAAATATCATTGTGTTTTCCCAAATTGCTGCTTTCACCATGCGCTTTGTTCTCTTGGCGTAATTGGGACTAGATGAATGTCCCTAGGAAGTCCTAACAGCCTTCGGCTCGTCCTCCGGCTCGTTCAAGACAAAGGGTGGTCTTTCAAACCTCATTACCCCATAAAAATTTTGTAGCTGTAGAGAATAAGAGTGGACTCCTTAGAACCGAGCACTTTAATCCTATAAAATTCTCCTACGACGAGAGAATACATTGACGCGCTGGCGCCATCTATGCGGCGACCCTATAGAACTGCATTTAACTAGAGCGAAGGCTTGGCGGTATTTGCGAAGTCGGATCTGCGTACTATACTAACAAAACATGTTCATTTGTAACACTGACAAAAATGTTTCAAGTCAAGAACTAATGAGTCGCGAAAAAATAAATAAAATGTACGGGACCGCCAAGTGTTCCCCTGCTACCAGATAGGTGGTGCCAGTGTGTC